>CAUYRT010048705.1:0-36026 GCA_963574885.1 Lepilemur ruficaudatus
GTTGCCCAGGCTAGAGTGCCGTGGCGTCAGCCTAGCTCACAGCAACCTCAAACTCCTGGGCTCAAGCGATTCTCCTGCCTCAGCCTCCCGAGTAGCTGGGAGTACAGGCACACGCCACCATGCCCAGCTAATTTTTTCTATATATATATTTTTAAGTTGTCCAGCTAATTTTTTTCTATTTTTTTAGTAGATACAGGGTCTTGCTCTTGCTCAGGCTGGTCTTGAACTCCTGAGCTCCAACAATCCTTCCACCTCGGCCTCCCAGCGTGCTAGGATTACAGACGTGAGCCACCTCACCCGGCTCCGTGATCTGGTTTCTTAGCACGGTCTGCTACATGCAGCGTCTGTGAGCACCGCAGTGTGGATTCTGGGCCACCCCCGGGGAGGCTGGCCTACCCACCGGACCATCATCCTCATCCTCTGTAGTGGGCAGCAGCCCTCTGTGGTCAAGGCACCCCTCCCTCCGTGGACCAGAGCGGCTCCACTCTCCCCTTAAACGTGGGCTTTTGGGCGCGGCGTTACTGAGCACAGGGCTCCTCTGCCGAGGGAGAAGCGCTGCACTCGGACTCCTGGGGCATTTATCGCGTGCCTTCCAGCGGTAGGAATGATTCGCGGCGTCCTCCGGTGTGTTCTGTGGTGGTGACATTTTATGTTTTAATACTGTTTGTAGCATACAGAAGCCCAGGTATAATAAAAGTCAGAAATTTGGTTTTATTACACTTGAAGTTCTTATGACCTTTATGATCCGGACTTGTCCTCCCGGATCAGACTGACCTGGGCCTTCTTTGCTCGGGGGGCTGTGACGGGCAAGCGGCGGGTGAGAGAACACGGCCGGGAGGCGCCCGCCACCTGCCGGCGGTGTCCCCTGCCCACCGACGCCCCCTTCTCTCCCCCAGGGCTATAAGAAGAAGACAGCGCTGAAGCTGGGTGACATCAGCCACCGCCTGGTGGAGCAGCAGGAGGACTTTGCTGGCAGGACGGCCCAGTACCTGCAGGAGGTGCGGCGCCTCCATCGCACGCTCAGGGACAAGCAGGACGTCCTGGACGAGGCGCTGCGGCAGAAGAGGTGGGGCCGCCCCGCCCGCAGGACGCTGGCCTGTGGAACACTCTGGGTTTTGCATGCTTGGTGGAATTTTCCGGTAAAACCCTCTGGGCCTGTGTTGTTTGTTTGATTGTTTAATTTTGTTTTTACATTTTAGTTTTATCCCAAGTTAATACTGGTCTTGATTTTATTTGCTCCTTATTTTCTTTGTTCTCTTTCTAAAAAATTCCCGTTAATACGAGTTGCACTCCCTCAGTCAGTGCAGTCCTCTGAACGACCCTCCCAGTTCTCTGCTCTTTCATAGCTCTCCGATGTTTTTGTTTCATTTCATTTTCTGGCCTCTCCAGCCCTGCCTCGCTGGACAAGGCCCACACTCCCTCGTGGGGCGCCCCACCCTGTAGGGTGGTGGCTGGTGTCCTGGTCTGTTACCCCAGCTGGCCACAGCCCCGTGAGGACGTGGACACCTTGTCCCCGCTGCCGCCTGCAGCGCCTTCCTCTGGCACCTGGCACCGAATCCTCGCTCAGGAGATGCCACGTCGCTGCCCCTTCCTTCCCGCGAGCTTGCTTCCCTCCGGGCCCCCCGCCTGCTGCTCGCAGCCCGGGCCGGTCTCCTCTGTGTCATCAGCTGTGAGTCCCCCGCTCGCCCCCAGCTGGCTCGCTGTGTCTGGGCCCGTCAGTGGCTCTGTGGATGGGCCCCGAGTGTCGGCCGGGTCGCAGTGGGGACAGGCAGAGGGCACACAGGAGAGGCCCGTGGGGCGCAGGCCGTGGGCGCCCGCAGCCCGGCCAGCATGCTCCAGCGTCCGACTGGCTCAGGCCAGCCGGGCGGTCGCCGGTCGCCGTGTTTTGTCGTCATGCGTGTATTTGTCCACTTTTCAGAGAGCAGAGGCTCCGTCACTGATGCCAAAGTAAAGGGAAAGGGAAAAACTCAGAGGAGGAGAGTAAGAAGTCTTTTTGCAGCCGTGCCTTGGAGTCTTTTTCTATTTCCAGGGCACCTGGGCGTCCGTTCGACGCTGGCGTCTCCGCTTCAGAACCCAAACACAATGGGCCCCGTTGTTCTCTGACGCTGGCGTTCTTTCCTTTGAGTGCTTGCTCCATAAATGCTTCTTAGATGGTGCTATTTTAAGCTTTTCCTTCGCTCCGTTTGTTTCTTTCAGAGAAATGGAAGGTGAACTTGAAGTTATCTGGGAGTCCACCTCCAAGGAAAACCGAAGACTCCGAGAACTGCTGCAGGCCACGCTGGCCAGGACGGGCATGTGGGACGGCACCAGGGCTCTGGGGGACCCCTGCTTCGACGGCCTCTCTCAGGGAGACCTGCCGGTCGGCTGTGATCTTAGCTACTGCGACGCAAAGCCTCCCGCCATCGCTTGCCACCGTGTCCGGGAGCCGGCGGAGAGGCCCCCGCCGCCCGAAAGGTCCGTCGTGCTCAGCCAGGGCACAGCCGGTCCCCTGTCCCCCGAGGAGAGCCAGCAATGGCAGGAGGACACGCAGAAGCCCACCGAGTACTGCAGGGCGAGGAGGAAATAAGCTGTCCCCGCATTTAATCCACTTTTAACATTTTGTTGCCAAAGTATTTTCAGCCGGTGCGTGTCCTCTGGCCGCAGTGCCACTGAGACTCGCTCTGTGACGCCCGTTGCTCAGGGTGGCGAGTGACCTGCTGCGCTGGCCTGTCTCCCAGCTCTCAGACGTGCAGCTGGGAAAGCAGCGGAGGGCCGGGGCCGGGGGGACACACCCTCGGCTGGTGTCAGATGGAAGTGTCGCTGGGGGAACCGCAGTGATGGTGGCTGCGTGCCAGCCCCGGGTGGTGTTTCTTATTTGGTGAAAGCCGAGGTGCCGGCACTCACGCCCCGTGTGTTGTACAAACCCTGCTCTTCCCCGAACCTTCTCCAGCATCCTGGGGAGGTAATCTATTCCGGGGCCACAGAGTTCCCGCCTCTGTGACGAGAGCCTGGCTTCGAGCACCGTGGTGGAGTCGCTGCCTCACTGCCGCCCCCGAGGAGAGAGACCAGGGCCCGTGGTGTGGCCACTCTGTGCCGTCTCAGGTCAGTTGTCCCGGCCTCTCGGGACCATCCGCTGGGACTTCCTGGCGTGAGTGCCAGACACCTACAGCCGCTGCCCTGGGTGTGCCGCTAGAGCTCAGGGACATCGGGCGGCAAGGGATCCTGAGGTGTGGGGTGGAAGGACTGGAACCCTAGAAACACCCGTTCCCGAAGCCCTCACGGCCGGGTCTCGCGCCGTGTCGGTGTGAGTCGGCCCCACGGTTGGTCCTCGGTCGCGGTTGGAAGTTGAGCACGTGATCGTTGGTTGCTGGGTGGAAAGTTGAGATTGAAAAATCCTACTTCTTTTACATTGTTTACTGTCTTAAAGGCTTTGAGTTCTTTTATGTTTTATTAAACTTGTTCCACATTTAAATTGTTCTAATTTTATTTTGCAAGAGGTAGAAAGACCCAACGGAAGTTAAAACCGTGTCATCTCACCAGGAGGTGACCTAGCAAACGGCCTTCATGTTATTTCAGAGGAATCTCTATTGTCACAGCTCTCCAGGAAACTGCAGACAGGCCGGAGGGTGGCAGCCGCCCGGCGAGCCTCTTGTGCAGGGGTGGGCTGGCTTGTCACTGGGGACCTTGTTGTCGTTACCTGGAGAACCGCTGTTGACATCCCCGTGTCTTGCTCTGCCTTTCACGAGAGAGTTTTATTCCCCTGAGAAGGGACATCCTCACGTGTCGGCTTTGCGGGTCTCACCCAGCGCAGACGCACTTTGCGAGTTCGGCGGCCTGGGACCACACTGGCCAGGCTGCGGGGGCGGGTCCCGCCCGGTGCTGCAGGCAACGGCTGTATGCTCAAAAATGACTAAAATGGTTAATGTTGCGTTAAATGTACCTCCCCTCGGTCAAAAGAAATCGCCAGACCTCTTTCCTGAGCGTTTAGGTCGTTTTGCGTTCCCGCCACCCAGCACTGCGTGGGTTGCTCCGTGTCCTCACCCACGCCTGGCGTTGTCAGCAGATGTTCTGAGAGGCAAGAGACTCCAGCAAAAGGGGCCCGAGCGTGTGGTTTCTGGAGCTCGGGGGGCACTGGGCCTGGACCCCTCAGCCACCCGTACTGTCCGCGGGAGTGAAAGGTGTAGTCACCAGTGTTGGGGGGGCGCAGGCCCTCCCTGGGCCCGGGGTGGGCAGCCCCTCCGGCAGGGAGCGCCTGCACCTCTTGGGGTGGAGCCGAGCTGAACTTTGAATCCTCGTGTGCAGAGGAAGCCTCATCTGCCCACGCACGGCGGCAGCACGGGGAGGGCCGGCGTGACCAGGTCCTGGGCACCTCTCTGCTTTGCCCCGGCCGCGCTGGTGTCAGCAGCTGAGGGGGAGCTGGCAGCTGGGAGGGGAGTAGGGGAGTGTCACAGCTGGTCTGGCCTGATCTGGGTTTTCTTGGGACCAAGTCCACGGCCCCCAAACTCATTTCTTGTGGTGGGGTGGGGGGTGTTGGAAGGAAGGGAAAAGACGGTTTCCCGAGTTTACGTTTCTTGCGGGGCTGCTGGGCTGCTTTTGCAGCTACCTGGTCTCCCAACAATGGCACGAAAGTGGTTGGTTAGGACCCAGGCTGGGCTGACCAGTGGGCTTCAAAGGTAGGGAGTCCATGCAGCAGCTTCCTGGAGCTGGTCAGGACACTTGCAGAGGGCTGGGCCGGCACCCGCCTCAGTGCTGGGTGCTCTGTGCCCCGACCCCGTTTTCCAATCCACGCTGAAAAGGGGGTAGAGATGAGCAAGTAGGAGCACCGCAGACACGGAGGTGAGAGCACCTGTCACCTTGATGCCATCAGCAGCATCCATGCTGCACCTGCTTGGGAGGGTCCTGCGTATTTCATTGGAGAATAAGTCTTTGAAAATGAAGGGTCCATGTGTAGTACATGCAGAGCACACACTTGGATTGCTGCAAGCAACAGAAACCACAGAAATGTTAAGGCAAAGAAGGGAACATTTTGGAATTGTACACTGGGTGGCTCCCACCGTATTTATTTATTTTTTTTAGAGATGGAATCTTGCTGTATTGCTTAGGCTGGACTTGAATCCTGGGCTCCAGCGATCCTCCCGCCTCAGCCTCCCCAGGAGCTGGGACCACAGGCACGCACCACCACGCCCGGCCTTCCCACCGTGTTTTGAGAAGGACAGAAACCAGGACAGCACTGGGCGTCTCATAGTTGGACACTGTCCTCCTTCCCTGCACCTCTCCTCTCAGGAAACAAATCCTAGGAAAGGGGGGCCTCTTGCCTGAGTTGGGGTCCTGAGCCCTCCCCAGGGCTGGAGAAGTCGGGCTCTCTGGCTGGTGGGTGGCCCACCAGCATCCCACAGGAAGACGCGGTTCCCCCAAGGCGTGACTGCCGGGCAGGTAGAAACAAGATTACCAGAAACTGTAACTCTTTATTGAAGATACTTCAATATGCAGAACCCTCTTTGTCCAGCCTCACCAGCTAACGTGACTTTTCACCATGCGTGACCCCCGCGGTTGAGGAAGGGGCAGCAGTAATGAACGGTGACGAGTTTCGGGTGTGGGTTTATGGAGCAGGAGGGGAAGAAGTCGTGTTTTAGGGGAAAAAAAATGATGCTACTCTGAAACAGCACTGGTTTCTGCCAGCAGGTTATCCGCGAAAAACTGTGCTACTTGGAGCACATAAAAATCACGAACGAAGGGCAAGGGCAAAATTACGCTATTCCAGTGGTTCTTGGATATATATATATAGGTCTAGATTGTTCTAAGATAAGGGCTTTGAAATTTGCTGTCCTTGCTAATTGTTTTATGGCCAGGCTGTGAGTCCTTGGCACCCAAGGACTTTGCACACCCTGCTGACTCACCCGGAGTCGTGCCTGGAATTGAGGTGGGTGAGGGAACACCCCTTATATCCAGGTTATACCTGTCATATCCGTCCTTGGGATCCCCCAAAGCCCCAAATGACTGTTAGCAGCCGTGCAAAGAAAGATAGAGAGCCGAACGCATAGGGAAAAATTTGGAAACTCAGAGGTGGGTCTGGAACAAGTTTTAAGTGGTAAAGGAAGATCCAGCTTTTGCCTGGATGTTTGCCAAAGACCCCACCTTTGCCACAAGGAAGGTGACTGGAGAGCAAGGTGCCCGGGTGGAGCCCAGAGGCGGTGGGGGATGGGTCTGCACCGCGTCTCTGCCACCATCACGGGGGAAGGGAATGTTGGGGCGCAGGACGCGCCACCCCAAAATGACTGTGGAGACCAGGTGTTCCACCCCAGAATAGACCGTGGAGACCAGGTGTTCCACCCCAGAGTAGACTGTGGCATATTTTGAGCCGCTTATTCTGAGAAACCGTAGACACAGGAGTAACTCTGAAAAGCTGCCCTTTTGTAAAAGAAATGTGTGTCTAGGAAGGAAATCTTCATCAGTAAATCGGGAAGAGGGCTGCTCACGGGCAACTTTTATTACCTGACTTTTCATCTGCACAAGAAGATAGCCTTCATTCACCACAGTTCCCGCGTCCTCCCACAGCTTGTCTCCACCACCCACAGACGCCCCCATCCCCTGTTCTTTGCTGAGGTTCCGGACGCCGTACGTGTCAATCGTCTGGCCCTCCACGTTTCATGGGACTCCCATCCTCGCGCACATAATTGAAACGGTTTTTCTCCTGTTCATCTGTCTTACGTCAATTTAATTTGTGGCCCAACCAAAGAACCTAGAAGGGCGGAAGGGAGCCACTTCCCCCTCCCCGCCAGGAACTAAATATGTACCAAATGTAAGACAAAATGGAGACTTCCTTAGTATCTTTAAACTGCAAGTACCTTTGCAATCGGAAGGAAAAAGCACAGTCTGAGGGTGAAGGTCAAGAGCGTTAGCAGAAACTTAAATAATGGAGTGGTATGAAGGTTCCTAGGAGACTAACTGTAAGAGGGGACTGGCTGCAGAAGAGCTGGGTCCACAGTGAGCCAAAGGTCTGGTAACTGTAGCAGGTCCCTTGCCCCATGCAGGATGCAGGATGCTGATGCAGGATGCGGGTGCAGGATGCACGCAGCAGCCGGCACACCGAGACACCGGGTTGCAGCAGAGCGCGGTGTAGTCGTAGGGCCATCATCAAAGGAGGAGACAGAAGGAAACCTCAAATGCACCTCCCCGGGGAGTCTGGGGATTTTAGGGGGTTTGGGCGCGCAGTGGGATCGTCGATTGGTCTGAGAGTGTCGGGTGAAGTTGCGGGACGGAGAGACGAAGGAAACCGCACTCTCCTGCTGATGCGGCTCCTCCACCGGGGTCTTCAGACCGGTTTGCTCAGCCTTTCCACTGGAATCGGGATCTGAAAAACATCTTGAGCAATCCCGAAACAAAAGCCTTGCGATTCTCACGTCAGAGATCCCATCTGCAGGACAATGGGGATGCCAGTGGTCAGCGTCTCGTGCTCTGACCGGCGTTACGGGGAAGTGGGCCAGAGCGCACCGATTAAGGCTTAATTACAGCGCTGTTCTGCCCGGAACCCAGCATGTGTGATAATTCCTGTTAACCCCGTGAGCATGGTTTCAGTCTTGAAGAAGAACTGGGGAAATTTTTGGTTTTTAAATCAAACCTGTATTATTTTCTATGAACAAAAACCCAACCTATGGTAACTATTGACTACTCACCCTTTGGGGGTGGGGTGGGAGTGGGGTGAGAAACACAGCTTTAGGAAATGCTCACCGTGATTGAAAAATGACTGAAGCAGAGACCTCTGAGTTGACACAGGGTCCTCACGTCCAGATGTTCCAGGCCGCGGAAGGCCGGGGGTGCTCTGTGTTCACGGAGTGCGCAAGTTCACTGTGTAACCTGCAGCCTCACGGGCACGGGGGTGGGGGGGCGCCCTTACTAGCCCCATTGTGCAGGTTCAGAACCTGATCCTTGCAGGGAGCCTCAGTAACCCCCAGGCCATGTGGCTGGTGGGTGGGTTGCAGGGCTGCCTGGGTCCACTGGGGACCCCCGTCCCACCCAGACAGTGTTACATAGCGTTGGGCAGCCACCGGTCGGCCAGGTGCTGTGATATGAGTGCGACAGTGTTTGAAAGGCAGGTGAGCACCCGGGCACCCTGCTGGGGCTCTGGGCAGGCCAACAGGCTTGGCCCTCCTAGGAGCGGAGGTGACAAACTTCTAAATGGGGATCCTGGCTCTGGGACAGCAAGGGTCCCCATGTTCTCCTGATGGCTTTAAGAGGCGACCCTGAGAACTCTGCCCCCTCTCAGGGGGGTCACCAGCCCCAAAGTGCTCCCATATCACCCCCAGAGACTCGACCTTTGGTCCCATCCTGATACCTGGGACGCTGTTAAGTTTACCCCAAGCAAAACCAAAACCGCCAGAGTTTTGGCTGGAGATAACAGTGACAATGCTTCAGGCCCCGCCCCTGCTGTCCTCCTGCCTCTGCGATAAGGAACTTCCTTCCCAGGGGAGCCTTATCTGCTGGCTGGGGAGGGGTGGCTCTGCTCGACCCCCTCTGAGCACAGCTGGAGAACCTCTGCTCCCTCCCCCAGGCAGAGAGCCAGTTCCACGGAGCCCCGGGTGGGGCCAGAGCTCTGCGGCCTCGTGCTTCTTGGCCCTCGGCCTCGGTTTCCCCATCGGGCAAGTGAGAGTGTGGAGCTGATGACGTGTGGCCCTTCTCCATCTTCTGCCCGCTGCACGTGGGAGCAGGGACTTGAACAGCACCACGGCCAAACCTGACGGGCGGAGTGGCCGGGGCTGCAGTGAGGGCGGAGCAGGCCTGCACGGAGCGAGCTGGCCAGGTCCCGGGTGGTGCCGGACGCAGCCGCTGGCAAAGGGGAGAGGCAGGGCCGGCCGTGGGAGGCGGGCTGGGGGCTCTGCCTGGTGGGGAGGAAAACGTCTGAGCAACCCGCTGGGTTAAGTAGGAAGCAGCTGCTGTTTGCACTGCCTGACTTGAGCTGTGAATACAGCCCGTTAAGGTACTGAAAGAGTTGGCTCCAAAGTTTATCTCCTCTGATTCCCAGAGATTTTTATCTGTTAAAAGCATTACTTCTATTCTTCAGAGAGATTTCTCCTTGCAGGACTTAGCTGATTTGGGCCAATCTGTTTGTGTTTTTTTTTGAAGACATTTATCCAGACACAAAGGAACAAAACAGAAGTATTTTTGGCAAGAAACTGGCCCGCCTGGCCCTCCCCTTTTTGTGTAGCATATCTAAGCTCCATTGCTTTGGAAAAAATGGTGATTAATAATTACCCTTGTGACCTCTGTACCTCTGGCTTCTTCCACTGCTAGGCACAAGACATGGCCATTCCTGGGACTCGGCTGTGCAGACGGGCGGCCAGGCAGACGGCTCCTCCGGCTGGGCAAGGTCAAGGGCGGAGGTAAGGCCGGCGGTGATGGGAGGGCCGCCCGCTCTCCCGGCGGGGACCCGGGCCGAGGATTTGTTCAGAGAGAGAGGGAGGGTGCAGGACGTGGCCGTCTCCTAGTGCACTCGTGAGCTGGGTTTCCTGGGCAATTTTCGTTCCTTCCATCCCTCGATGAAAAAGCACCTGTGCTATGATCTGTCGCGAGCGAGTGAGGAGCTTGCATCCGGGAGGGAATACGAGACACCTTCCCTCCGCAGGCTTGATGCCCATCAGTGTATCCCAGCGTGTTTTCAAATATTTCTTTTTGCTTTTGAAAGACGTGAACTTGGGCCGTGGAGATAGAGTGACGTCCAAGCGTGTCCCTGGGGAGGATGAGGAGATGGGAGGACAGGGACGGAAGCAGGGGCTGGCCGGGAGGGGACATGACCACCTCAGCTTTGGAGGGGAGCTTTGTTCCCAGCGGCGTGAACAATGTTAATGACTCATCGTTACTTCTGGGGCTGAGCAAACCATCCCTAAGGGACTGACAACCGTCCTCCCTGCAAGCACCGGCTGAGGATTTGCTTTCGGAGCCAGTTCCACGGGCGCTTTGGCCACCGGAGCCCTTGCGGAGTTCACGTTCTCGTCTGGTCTGTGTGCTCAATTGGAATTCCCTGCCTGCAGCCTCCTGGGACGCACGGAAAATGGGGGAGACGAGCCTGAGGAAGCGGAGAGAGGATGGGGAGTCCGTCCAGAGCAGTGAGCCCAAGACCACGAGTCTCCAGAAGGAGGTAAGGCCACCTCCCGCCACGGGCGCCGTCCGGGTGGAGCAGCTGGCAGCTAAGGCCCCGCCGGTCCCTGGTGAGGGGCGAAGGGTGTGGTCTTTGATTGGTGGAGTTCATCCTTAAATGAGCAATTCCCGCCGGGCGCAGTGGCTCACGCCTGTAATCCTAGCACTCTGGGAGGCCGAGGCGGGCGGATCGCTCAAGGTCAGGAGTTCGAAACCAGCCTGAGCAAGAGCGAGACCCCGGCTCTACTATAAATAGAAAGAAATTAATTGGCCAACTAACTATATATAGAGAAAAAATTAGCCGGGCATGGTGGTGCATGCCTGTAGTCCCAGCTACTCGGGAGGCTGAGGCAGGAGGATCCCTTCAGCCCAGGAGTTTGAGGTTGCTGTGAGCTAGGCTGACGCCATGGCACTCACTCTAGCCCGGGCAGCAGAGTGAGACTCTGTCTCAAAAAAAAAAAAAAAAAAAAAAAATGAGCAATTCTCTGGGCTTCCCTTACTTCCTCTCGCCAGGGAGGTCAGCACGTTCTTTGAGCCTCGTACACACGTGTCTGTGCACTGCGCAAGCGTCCGGAGGGGCCGGTATTTTCGCTCAAACCGGTGGCCTTCCCAGGGGTGGTTCCTTCGGACAGTTGAGCCCCTTCTACGGCATCTTGGCTAAATCTCTGTCCCTATATGGCAATGGGAAACATTCTGTTCTAGAGGAGTCTGGCAGGGACGGCCACCTGACATAGCTATGGCACCGGTGACTGCTCGGAGTTGCAGGGTCATGAAGAGGGCAGGCTGGCCCCGGGCCGGGAGGGAAGGGGAGCGCCACACCGCGCCAGTCCCAGGTGGACGGGAGCAGCGGGGTGTCGCACGGAGGGACAGCAGGGCTTCGTACCCACAGGATGGGGAAAAAGGGCCCCAGAGTGAGTTTAGGACGGCTTCAGCCTGGAGGCAGAACGAGGGGCTGAGATCTGGGCAGGGCCCCCAGAAGCTCTCGTGCCTGGCCCAGGGGGGCTGGAGGGAGGGACGGCACTGAGGCTTTGGGGCTTGACAAGGGGCGTGGCGTGGCCCGGCGGGGCTGTCCTGGGATCAGGTCCCCAGGAGTCTCATGCCTCGTCCCAGCAAGGTCCTATCAGAACCCTGGTGGGCCCTCTGGCCACACAGAGCCACTGAGAAATCCCCAGGCGTGTCCTAAACCCAGGTGGCTTCAGGGCGCATGCAGACCTCATCTAACTCAGGAGGTTCCAGCCTGTTGAGGGCTGGAGAGGCAGGGGGCTGAGCCTATTCTCATCCTCGCCTGGAGCTGCCCCTGGCCCCGCGGCTGGAATGGGAGCTGACGCCACTCCCCAGAGCCCTCACATGTGTGCCAAGTCCCCCGGTGGCCAGCCCGCCGCAGGATCTCCCCGGTTCCCTGGCTTGTGACCGTGAGCGCGGCCTCTGCCCAGACAGGCAAACATGGGCATTGGAAACTTCCTGCTCTGGAAATCTGGCCTGGGCGGCTTCTGAGGGCTGATGCTATATGAGTAGGGGCTTCAGTCAGGCTTTTTTCCCCCTCTAAAAAAGTCCCCCCCCCATGGGTGTATGATTTACATACAGTGAAATGGGATCTTTAGTGCTCAGTTGGATGAGTTTTGACAAACATATCAGAGATGTCCCCCTCGCCCCAGCCTTGAATTCCCAACACTGCGGACCAGCGTTGTCTGTTCTTGGTGATCACGCCGTGTGCACCCGAGCTGGGCTTTGTTCTTAGAAAGCTCACACCCTAGGCGGTGGCACCAAAGGAAGCTCACAGGGAGTCCCCGAGCGTTTCTGGCTCAGGGTGGCCTCCGCCGCTCATCCCCGCGTGCTCCTGTGGCCAGGACGGGAGCCTTAGCTTCGCTCTGCTTTGGCGACTCCCGTCTACCCCGCCCGGCCACAGGGTGCACCCGGGGCCTTTCCCCGCTGGTGGCCGACGTGCCGAGTCAGCCTTTCCTCGGGCGCACGAGGGCTGTGGTCAGGTGCGTGGAACCTGAGCCAGGTCCCCCCTCTGGCTGTGTAGCCAGGGGCAGTGACTTGCCCTTTCTGTGCCTGTCCTCTCCTCTGTAAAATGGGGGGACATGGTATATACTCCATGCATGGGGCTGTCACGAGAATTAATCGATTCAGCGAAGCCCCGGGAACAGGGCTCTGTTGCCACTGCGACAGCACGGGGCACAAGTGCCTGGGAAGTGGGGTTCCCGGCTGTCCCTGAGGGGTTGGAGAGGGTGCCACCGGGTCCGGGTGGCGGCACTGACGCCCCTCCCCCCTCCGCTCCGAGGTGGGGCTGGTCAGCGGCATCTGCATCATCGTGGGCACCATCATCGGCTCCGGCATCTTCATCTCCCCGAAGTCCGTGCTCAGCAACACGCAGGCCGTGGGGCCCTGCCTCATCATCTGGGCCGTCTGTGGGGTGCTCGCGACACTGGGTAACAGACGCTGCTCCCCGTGAACTCCCTGCCGAACGCGGGGCACGGGTCGTACGAGGGTCCTTGCTGCTGCCGGCTGCTGCTAAATGTCCGATGGCCGGAACGCAGGGCCGTCGGTGAGAGGTCCGCGGTGGGAGGAGGGTCCCGGGGACGGGGGTAGCCCCTCAAGGGGGCGGTGGGGGACCCGCTCTGTGTTCCAGGCGCCCTGTGTTTCGCGGAGCTCGGCACGACCATCACCAAGTCGGGGGGCGAGTACTCGTACCTGATGGAGGCCTACGGCCCCATCCCCGCCTACCTTTTCTCCTGGACCAGCCTGATCGTCACAAAGCCCTCGTCCTTCGCCATCATCTGCCTCACCTTCTCCGAGTATGTCTCCGCGCCCTTCTACTCGGGCTGCGAGCCACCCGCCGTCGTCGTCAAGTGCCTGGGCGCGGCCGCCATCCGTGAGTGCCCAAGCCCGAAGCCCGGGGCAGGGGCCAGAGAAGACCTGGCACACGTGACGTCGCGGGGGGCACTGGCCTCAGTTCCTCGCCGCCCAGAACGAGGTTGGGTCAGCAGAAGGCTCCAGCAAGAAGTGGGGCAGAGGGCCAGGCGTGGTGGCTCACGCCTGTAATCCTAGCACTCTGGGAGGCCGAGGCGGGTGGATCGCTCAAGGTCAGGAGTTTGAAACCAGCCTGAGCAAGAGCGAGACCTCGTCTCTACTATAAATAGAAAGAAATTAATTGGCCAACTAAAAATATATAGAAAAAATTAGCCGGGCACGGTGGCGCATGCCTGTAGTCCCAGCTACTTGGGAGGCTGAGGCAGAAGGATCCCTTGAGCCCAGGAGTTTGAGGTTGCTGTGAGCTAGGCTGACGCCACGGCACTCACTCTAGCCCGGGCAGCAGCGTGTGACTGGCTCAAAAAAAAAAAAAAAAAAAGAAGTGGGGCAGGATCTGGCGCCGGCCTCTGTGGTCCCTGCGGGGGCCACGTGCAGAGAAGCCCCCGGGCCCGTCTGAGCTGCGGGACTGGCTGTCCCGTAGGCTGCGCCCTGCTGCTTCTCTGCCACCCCGGGGCAGCCCTGGTGTGTCCCCTTCTTTGGCTGTGCCCTCCCAGCATTCAGCCCGGGGTGGCGGAGCGGGTGGCAGGGGACAGGAGACTCCCCGGGCCCTGCTGCAGACCACCCACGCGGGATGTCGCCCGCCCCGACCTGCAGTGTTCATCGTGATCGTGAACTCGCTGAGCGTGCGGCTGGGCAGCTACGTGCAGAACTTCTTCACGGCGGCCAAGCTGGTGATCGTGGCCGTCATCATCATCAGCGGCTTCGTCCTCCTGGCCCAAGGTGGGCGCCTGGCGTACCCCGCGTACCCCGCGAGCATCTCTCTGAGGAGGCCTGGCGGGAACTTAGCGGAACGTCTGTAGCGTCCCAACTCCTCAGAGTCAGTTTGATAACCTGAGGTCGTGAGTCGCTCCCTTCCTCCAACGGGGGACGCCGGCAACATTCGATCCGCTGACACCCGCTGTCCGCTCTGGCTTAATTACAGGAAATACGAAGAACTTTGAAAATTCTTTCCAGGGAGCGGACGTGTCCATGGGCGCCATCAGTCTGGCGTTTTACAACGGGCTCTGGGCCTACGACGGATGGTGAGGCGCCCTGCGGTGTCCCGGGTCTGGTGCCGGGTGCCTTTACGCTGACACGACCTTGGCCGTCGTGGAATCAGTGGATGACGCCCCCTTCTAGTGTCTCGTGTGGCCCTGACATTCACCTTCACGTTTCCCTTTTGCGGAGCACCCAACCCTCACCCTTCTGTCTCCCTCGCACCCCTCGGACGCTGAGACACCTGCTCCTTTCCCCGTGACAGTGTCCCGTGGGCAGGAGTGGGCCCTGTGCGGGATTCCCACCAGGCAGACATGGGCTCAGCCCAACAGAGGCAGCCAGGGCTGCGCAAGGTTTGGCAAGGCAAGAACATTCCGTAGCGCTTCTGCTTACACCCTGAGAGCGGCAGGTTCAGTCGCTGAGATGCTGTTCACGTTCTTCAGGGACGAGGCGTGGCCACCCCTGGTGCCGGTTCTCCCCTTCTGCAGAGCAGTTGTAGGTTTGTTTCTTTTTCAGACAAAGAAGTTCTATTTTTTCAAAGCACCTTGGGGACTCACTCCTCCCAACTGTTCTTGCAAATGCAGGTGACTCTCACAGAGAGCAAAGATTTGACCCCTGGACAGATGTGTAGGTCTTGCTAGGACCCCGGGCCCTGCCTAGCACCAGGGCCTTCCCAGAAAGAAATTACCCTGGAATTCCTGCAGAATTTTCTCTGCGGTGGAGAATCTTAAATGAGGCTAACATTTATTATTGTATGTTCCACAGTCTTAAAGTCCAGGTATGTGGAAAGTCACTCACGTTGGCTTTTCCTTCCCTAGGAATCAGCTCAATTACATCACAGAAGAACTCAGAAACCCTTACAGGTACGAGCCGAGCCCGGGCGGGGGCGGGACAGGCACATTTCTCCAGGCGAAACGCAGAGCTGCCTCCCGTTGGTCCACGACCCTCTTCCAGACGGGACGGTCCTGTGTACTCGTTGGAGTTTGGTTTTGTTTCAGGCAATGGGATGGTCGCTAAGGGGAAGGAAGGACTCTAACTTCCTTTGTCTCTGGCCTATTTCGCTTCATCAACAATTCAGTTTTACTGCCCTAGAGTCTGCGAGAGGGAGAATTCTCCTTTGAGAGTGACCCACGTCCCCGCTGGGGCTCCGCTAGCACAAAGCCCCTGCCGGGGAAGACCTCGGGGGCATCCGTGACCCCCCGCTCCACGGGGAGGCGGGAGGAAAGGACAAGACAAAGCAGCCACCTCACGAGTCTCCCACGGGCGCCCTGGTCTGACCCTGGGTTCTGCTCACTGCCCCGCCCAGAAACCTGCCCCTGGCGATCGTCATCGGGATCCCTCTGGTGATGGTGTGCTACATCCTCATGAACGTTTCCTACTTTACCGTGATGACGCCCACCGAGCTCCTGCAGTCCCAGGCTGTGGCCGTGGTGAGCGCCCCGGCTTTGCGGCCGGAGGGGCGTAGCTCGTGGGAAGGGGTTGGACGAGATGTCCACGCCAAGCTGAGGTCCCCACACAGGCACGGGGGGCAACCATCAGCCAGGAGCCCGGCAGAGGGGACAGGTGAGGCCCACCTGAGAGGAGGGCAGGGCTGATCCCCCAGGGTTGGGGTCTTGGCAGGAGCACGAAGGAGTTGAGGAAGTCGTTATGGTAACAGCGAGGACAGGAGGGGACAGACGTGGCAACAGCGGGAAAGGAGGGGCCGTGAGCTGGGGTTGGAAGCAGGAGCCCAGGTGACGGCTTCAGAGCAGGGCGTTGCGGCGGGGGGTGGAGGCGGTGAGACCGGGGTGCTGGAAGGAGGCAGGAGTGATAAGGACTGCGCCGAGGGGGGTGGATGTGCGACGTCTGTCACCGTCAAAAGGTCCTGAGATGCTCTGGAGAGAGAAAAGGCGGCACCGTTCCTTCTGGGGCGTTCCCACCCTCCCCTCTCCAGTGGAGGCGTCTCGGAGGCTGTGCCCAGCGGGCGGGGTCCTCCTGGTCCTCGGGGCACCTTTTTTGGACCAGTGGCTCCTGGAGACCTTGAAAGACCCTCAGGCTTCATCTCATTCTCTCATCAGACGTTTGGGGACCGTGTTCTCTACCCAGCCTCTTGGATCGTTCCACTTTTCGTGGCCTTCTCAACCCTCGGCGCTGCCAATGGGAGCTGCTTCACCGCGGGCAGGTAGGGGACCCCAGCGGGCCACTCGCAGGGTGAGCAGAGGCAGCGAAGCCGCTTCGCACCTGGGGGAGACACGTGCCTCACGGCCTCGGGCTCTGCCGGGGGGACCCTCGGGGCACAAGCAGGAAACCTGCGGTGCAGAGAAGGGACACGGCCTGAAAGGCAGGGACGAGCTTGTGCTCTGGGACTGGACGCCTCAGTGGGGCCCTCGGCGCCGGGCAAAGGCGGGCAGGAGACGCGGGCACGCGCCACACCGGGTTGGGCCGTTACCTAGGTCACTCCACCTGAGATACCTCCCGAACATCTTCTCCCGTCAACCTGCGCAAACTAGACCAGGAGCCGGCGGACTTCCCCTTACAGGGCCGGACAGCGTTTTAGGCTTGCAGGCCACACGCGTCTGCCGCCCTGCTCGGCTCTGCCTTGGTGGCACGGAAGGGCACAGCCACAGCTGTGCCCCAGCAGAGCTTTATTCACGCAAACAGGCAGTCTGCCATCCTGTAGACCCAGCCGGTCTAGACACAGTTGACCACTGTGTTCCAGTCCACCGTCCATGTGGCGTGGCTGATGCGCCGCCGCTCACGGGCTGGTGTGGGTTGTTTCCGTGACCACCGCTGCAGCGAACACCCTAGAACACACAGGTCTCGGCTCAGCTGTCCAGTACTCCAGGTGGATGTATCTGTGAGTGAAACTGCCAAAGACCGTACACTTCAAAACATGAAACACACACCAGAAACTCATCCTTCCAGAGCTGTGTCAAAGTGCCTGTGGTGCCAGCCCTCCACTTCCGTTTTCCAAAGTGTTTTGGCTATGCCAGATTCTGTGCGTTTTTTAAATTTTATTTTTATTTTTGATTGACAATTGCATATATTTATGGTGTACATTGTGGAATAAGCAATTCAGACTAATATATCCATCACCTCATATACTTATTTTTTTGGTGGTAAAAACGTTTAAAATCCACTGTTTTAGCAATTTTGAAATATACATTAGCTACGGACATCTTACTGCAGGACAGACCACCAGAACTTACTCCTCCTAACTGAAATTCTGTGCCCTCTGACTCACACCTCCCCTCCGCCTGCCGACCCCTCCCTTCAGCCTCTGGTAACCAGCAGTCCACTCTCTACTGCGAGTTCAAATTTTCCGATCTCACATATGAGGCCATGTGGTATTTGTGTTTGGCTTATTTTTTATTCAGCATGATGTCCAGATTGATCCACAGTGTCAGAAAATGACAGAATTTCATTCTTTTAAAAGGCCGAATAGTGTCCCGTCGTGTGTACGTGGCACGTTTCTGTCTGTTTATCTGCTGATGGGCACTTGTGCTGTTTCCACGGCTCGGCCACCATAAGTGACGCTGCGGTGACCAGGCCAGTGTGGACGTCCGACACGGGTTCCGATTCCACGCCCGGCAGTGGGACTGCTGGGTGGTGGGGTGATTCTGTTAATATTCTGCGTTTTCTAAGGAACCTCTGTACAGTTTTCCAAAACGGCTACACTAGCTGACGTTCCCACCAACAGCGTACGGCGCTCCCTTTTCTCCACATTCTCGCCGCCACTCACCTTTCGTGTTTTGACCGTGGCCGTTCTAACAGGTGCGGGGTGATGCCTTATTGTGGTTTGTATTTGCATTTCGCTGACGGTTGGTGACGTGGAGGTTTTTTCACGTTATGTGTCGGTCTTTTGTGCGTCTTCTTTTGAGAAATGTCTATTCAAGTACTTTCCCCATTTTTTAATGGGGTGGTTTTCTCGTTATTGAGTAGTTTGAGTTCCTTTTATATTTTGGATATGAACCCCTTATCTGATAAATGATTTACAAATATTTTCTCCCAACCTGTGGGTTGTCTCTTCACCCTGTTTCCTTTGCTGTGCGGAAGCCTTTTAGTTTGATGGGATACCGTCTGTCTATTTTTGATTCTGCTGCCCAGGGTCATATGCAAGAAATCATCGTCCAGATCAACGTCACGTAGCTGTTTCTCCTGTGTTTTCTTCTAGTAGTTTTATAGTTTAAGTCTTAAGTCAACTCTGAGTTGTAAGGGCCCGGTTTCATTCTTCTGCATTTGGATGGCCACTTTTCCTATTTCTGTATGAACACTAGTTCTGAATCAGCTTGTCTATTTCTACAAAAAAGGCTTTCAGGGTTTTGATCAGGACTGTGTTGAATCTGTAGATCAATCTGGGGAGGACTGCACTGCCATCCTGAAAGTTTTGGGACTTCCAATCCATGGGTGGACTGTTTATTTAGCTCATATTTTTTCACAAACATTTTTGAGTAGATTTTGGTATACAGGGAGTTCTTACACATCTTTGGCAGATTTATTCCAAAGCATTTCATATCCTTTCATGCTATTATAAATGGCATTTAAAATTATTTTTTAAATTTCAGTTTCTGATAGTTCATTGCTTGTATATAAAACACAATTTTAATAGCTCTACTGAGGTACAGATACCGTGACACTCACCCTTTGCAACTGTACAACCCAATTATTTTAGTAAATTTATAAGGCTGTGCGAATGTCACAACCCAACTGTGGAACATTTCAGTCGCCCCAGAAAGTTCCTTCATGCCTGATTACCGTTAATCCTGCTTAATGTGTTCACGTTTACTGTGATCACTGATAGCTGAATTTCTAACACATTATTTTAAAAGCCAATAAAACAAAGCAATCACGAGTTACATCCATCAACTGTCCTTCATTCCCGTGTGTCTCCTGCTGGTGTGGAAGTTGTGTATCTTTTCTGTCTGTGATTACCCCTATGCCCAGCAGGGTGCTGGTATTTCAATTCTCTTTCCTCTCTTGCAGGGCTCTCCTTTTTCATGTTTAAACCTGGTTTACAAACCCACTCCTCTAGGAAAAGTGTGCTATGAAATAAATAAATCCGATACTTATCTACGCACCATGTTCTGCTTTTTCCTTAACATTGCTTCTTGTCATCAGCTCCCCTTGAGCTACTATACAGCTTCCAGTGAAGAGTCAATGTCTCATAGTTTATCTAAAAAAGAATTTATTTTGCCAGTAGTCTTGAGTGGTAGCTTAGCTGCACGGAATTCCAGTCTGAAATCGGTTTCCTTTGTCATTTGGAAAATACTATTCCTCGTGTGTCTGCTGCTGTTCTTAACTGTCCTAATTCTATAGCAATCGCTTAAATTCAGTGGTCCTTAGGATTTTTGTCTGTCTTCCACTACAGTGTCTATATCTGGGTATGTTTGCGCCTCGTGTAGAACTGGGTTCAATTTGAAGCCTCACGGTGCTTTTAATTTTATAAACGGTCTCTGCTCTTCGAACGTGCCGTACCGCACCCGGCGCACGTGACCCTCTCCTGTTCTTCTCTTAGTTTCCCGACTGACCTGCCCGTCTGTCTGCGCTTCCTGCCGAATCTGGCTTCCCACTTATGTCTGCATTTCATCTGTATCTATCAAATCGGCACATTTTAACTTATGGTAACTCTGACCTTTCTTTGAAAGGAATTCTTCTTAGCCAGAGGATGCTAGAGGATGGGAAGGGTGGGGGACGTAGGGGACGGGGAGAGATTTGTCAAAGGATACGAAAGCACGCTGAGGGAGGAGGAGTCAGGGTGAGTGTTCCACAGCAGCGCAGGGTGACCACCGTTAACCACGGTACATGCTCTCAAATCGCTGGGACGAGGACACTGACTGTTCCCAGCACGATGATAAATGCTCGAGATGACGGGTACGCTCACTGCCCTGATCACTCTATGTGTGTGTGTGTGTGTGTGTGTGTGTGTGTGTGTGTGTCACAACACCACTATGTACTCCATGAATAATACTATTGTATTAACTTAAAAAAAAATGAAAATAGAAAAAATATTATTTAATTCTTCTCTCAACCTTTTAAACAGTCTTTCAGATTGCTGAATTAACCAGGAGTTCTTGGGGGCCGGGGGACTAAGCCACTTGTTCGTGTCGGCTGACTGGCCCTTAATTTGCCTGACTTCTTTAATCGTGGGAACTCTTTGACTGGATTTTGGAATTGAAATGGCAAGGCACTTCCGAGTTTGCTCCTGTCGGGCACCCCAGGAACCGGGGTGCACTGGCCTAGTTTTTTTACAGTTGTCTCTTGCATAACTTTCGGGACTGGAGCAGGTATCTCTCCGAAGCACCCCCCCTTCCCTGCCTGGGTGGCTGCCCTGCGGCAGGACGCACTGGGCTACCTGGCTTGCTCCTCCCAAACTCGCGCCCTCCGAGGGCAGATTCCGACCTGGAGACGACCCGTCCCCGCCCAGGACACGCTTTCTCAGTGGCGGGGGAGCCACCTGCGTGTGGTCAACATTCTCTGCCTTTGTTCTTGCAGACTCATCTACGTCGCAGGCCGGGAAGGCCACATGCTCAAAGTGCTCTCCTACATTAGCGTCAAGCGCCTGACCCCCGCCCCCGCCATCATCTTTCACGTGAGTGTGAATCCGCCACCGCGCCACCGTCCTGGAAGGCGCAGGGCCCCTCGGTGTGCATGGTGACGCAGACCTGTCCCGCTAAGCCCCGTGGTTTTCAGATGACCCAGATTCCCTTAGTCCTTGGCGTGAGACAGACAATTACCCAGCTTCTGCTCCTTTTTCTAAATTATCCACGAAAGACACTGTTTGAACCCTCCGAGCTTGTACCCGCTTCTGGGCCCCTGGCTGCAAACTATGTAAGAGCCCTCTTGCTTACAGGGAAGGCGAATAGGGCATTTTACCAGGTGGTCACTGACAACAGCCTCTGATTATGGAGTGATGATCTGGAAGCCACGGGATCTTTGTGCAGTGAAGGCCCTGGCATCTTCCAGCTGGAGCTTCTGGGTAGACAGTCCTTGGTTGAGCACAGCTTTTCTGGGCACCGAGAGACCATTCTTATCTTTGGGGCCAGACTACGTCCCCCAGCCCCAGAGGAGAACCAGTGTCCCTCATCGACCCGCTCGCCCTGAAGGCCAGCAACCAGACCCAGACAGTGGCAGTGGCAGTGGCAGGCCAGGGCCGTGCGACTGAGGCAGGTCACAATCAGACTTGAGTTTCGCAGTCGAGGGCCCTTGCCCACGACGAAAACTGTCTGAAAGGGAAATTCAGAATTGTTTTTTCCTTGCTTAAAATCACAACTTCAACGTTCAAAAATTTTCCAAGTCTTTTCTGTCAGGCTTCAAAGAGGACAGCTACCGCGGCCACAGTCAGGTTTAACCTCAACCGTAACGGCATACACAGGGAGTTCCTTTCATGATGCGGTGTTCAGTCTTCTGTAAAGTGTTGTTGTTGTTGTTGTTTTGAGACAGAGTCTTGCTCTGTTGCCCGGGCTAGAGTGCTGTGGCGTCAGCCTAGCTCACGGCAACCTCCAACTCCTGGGCTCCAGCGATCCTCCTGCCTCAGCCTCCTGAGTAGCTGGGACTACAGGCATTCGCCACCATGCCTGGCTAATTTTTTCTATATATATATTTAGTTTGCCAATTAATTTCTTTCTATTATTAGTAGAGACGGGGTCTTGCTCTTGCTCAGGTTGGTCTCGAACTCCTGACCTTGAGCAATCTGCCCGCCTCGGCCTCCCGGAGTGCTAGGATGTCAGGCGTGAGCCACCGTGCCCGGCCATCTTCTGTAAAGTGACAAGCATAGAACAATGTCTTTACGTACTAATGACCTAAAAACTCACCCCTCTTCCTGCCAGGGCATCATAGCGATCATTTACATCATCCCTGGTGACATAAATTCGCTAGTCAATTATTTCAGTTTTGCTTCGTGGTTCTTCTACGGCCTGACGGTTCTAGGACTCATTGTGATGCGGTTCACGAGGAAGGAGCTGGAGAGGCCCGTCCAGGTACGTTCAGAGCCCCGCGGTCACAGGGGCTGTGGTTCTTAAAAGTGCAGTGGAGGTCGCTCCTTCAAACACCGGGGGCGCTTCTGTTTCCGATCTGACTCTTCCCTTGCACGTCATATTTGAGACTGGAGTTTACTCTTCGTCTCATGTTGTAGTTTATGATCCAATTAGATAATTATTCATTTACCAAGTTATGAAGAGTCCCTGTGGCCTGTCTCTCTAATGGTCCAGCTCTGGAATCTGCATAGACTGCTGGGGACTTCCGCACCCCAGCCCCGGACCCATTCCCATGCGGACAGCCGCTAACGGTCCACACTCGCCATCTGTCCTGGGCTCCCTCCCCACTCCCCGCGTGGGTCTCTATACCAATGAGGAGGAGGTGGAATTTATTTCGTTTTTCTTGTGTTAGGGGCTTTTCTTAAACACCGGTGCTGTTTAGTTCTCATGGTAACAGACACACACAGACACAGGAGCGAGCGAGGCAGGCTGAGGGCTTACGTAGCCAGAACAAGAATGAGGGTAACGTCTTTAGCTGTAGGATTTTGTTTCAGAAATTTGTCTAGTGGTCTTTGTGGCCCTGTGTCTCTGGGGCCGTGGGGCAGCCTGCCCAGAGCCCAGCAGCTCCGCCTCAAGTCAGGTCTCCTCGCAGGCAGTGCAGACTATTAATAGGCACAGATTCCCTGACAGAAACAGCCAGAGCCAGTAGGAAAGCAAAGGGAAAACCCTGCAGCCAACATCTTCAACGCAAAACGAGGCAAAGAGGTACCACCGTAAACTCCAGACTCAGCGTGGGTCCTCTCGGGACACGTGGGGCTTGCACTCAGATTCTCAGCGGGAAGGGCTGAGGACCCCCCCACTCACCACTGGGGCGAGCGGGGAGCAGCGCTGCCATGGCCCACGCTAAGCCCGCGGCAGGCCCAGAAACTCCCCACGAAAACTCCCAGAGGCGACAAGAAAGGGAACAACCGCTGGGACGAGAAACCACCCAGAACTCGGCAGAAACGCTGGGGTCGAGGCCGACCTCGCACTGCAGAGGCCGTGGGGTGTCAGTATTTCAAAACATCATTTTAGGGGAAAAAACCATTTCAACAAGAAGGAAAAAGAACATGAGGGCAAAGAAACATGCCAGGAAACAGAGGCCGTGCAGGAAGGAAAAGAAAAAAAAAATCAAACAAATAAAAATGAATCTAATACATGTATAACTGGAGTCCCTGAAGAACAAAATGAAAGAAACAGAATTTTAAAAACTAATTCAAGAAATATTTTCTGGGGTGGGAAGGAAAATGGGGAGTAGGGCTTGAACCCACACAGTGAAAGGCATACGATGTAACTGGGAAATGGGGTTAGACAGTTAAAACATATTCTGACAAAATCACAGGGCTTTAAAAAAATGCTTTGGGCCTCTCCACTCCCCTTTTTCCCTATCTCCAGACACAATTCACTTATATAAAGAAAATAATATTGGGCCGGGCACGGTGACTCACGCCTGTAATCCTAGCACTCTCGGAGGCCGAGGCGGGAGGATCACTCAAGGTCAGGAGTTTGAAACCAGCCTGAGCAAGAGTGAGACCCTGTCTCTACTATAAATAGAAAGAAATTAATTCGTCAACTAAAAATATATATAGAAAAAATTAGCCGGGCATGGTGGCGCATGCCTGTTAGCCCCAGCCACGCGGGAGGCTGAGGCAGGAGGATCGCTTGAGCCCAGGAGTTTGAGGTTGCTGTGAGCTAGGCTGACGCCACGGCACTCTAGCCTGGGTGACAGAGCAAGACTCTGTCTCAAAAAAAAAAAAGAAAGAAAATAATAATAATATTGGCATCAGACTTTTCAGCACCAACACTTCATGCCACAAGACAGTGGAGCAACATATTTAAGACTTCAGAGAAAGAAAATGTAAGCCGAAGACTTTATGCCCCAGGTCAACAGTTACTGTTGTGGAAAACTCGAGGCATGTGTTACTACGTGAGAACCTCCTGAGGAATCACCCAGAGAACTGGCTTCAGAAACCAGTGGGGTAAAAATATTTATGGCTAAATGATGAGAGGTGACAGAACAGTATGTCAGTATTATGTGCCGGCAAAATAATACAACAAAAATGGAAGAGAGACAGTGTATGGAAAATACACGCCAATTAAGGAGAGCATGCCAAATAAGTTGCCAATAAAAGATACCCCTTTATCTTTTAGTTTTTAGAGACAGGATCTTGCTGTATCACCCAGGCTGCACTGCAGCGGTGTGATCATAGCTCACTGTAACCTCGAGCTCTTGGACTCAAGAGCTTCCTGAGTAGCTGGGACTACAGGTGTGCACGCCTGGCTAATTTTTTTTTTTTTTTAATAGAGATAGGGTCTCTATGTTGCCCAGGCTGGTTTCAGGGAATCCTCCCACCTCGGCCTCCCAAAGTGCTGGGATTACAGGCATGAGCCACTTTATGTTACATAAGGACATAATATTTTTTTTTTTTTTTGAGACAGAGTCTATGTTGCCCGGGCTAGCGTGAGTGCCGTGGCGTCAGCCTAGCTCACAGCAACCTCAAAACTCCTGGGCTCAAGCGACCCTCCTGCCTCAGCCTCCCAAGTGGCTGGGCTACAGGCATGTGCCACCATGCCCGGCTAATTTTTTCTATATATTTTTAGTTGACCAATTAATTTCTTTCTATTTTTAGTAGAGACGGGGTCTCGCTCTTGCTCAGGCTGGTCTCAAACTCCTGACCTTGAGCGATCCGCCCGCCTCGGCCTCCCAGAGTGCTAGGATTACAGGCGTGAGCCACCGCGCCCGGCCGCGATATAATATTCTTTAGGCCTCTCTTTTTAAAAGATATTGGTTGTAATAGTTACGGTAACTCTCAGAACAAAAACGCAGCTTTCATACACACCAAGAGATACAGCGGTGCCCGCCTCCAGTCCCTGCTCAGGAGGCTGAAGCAGAAGGAGTGCTACTGCACTATGACTGCACCTGTGAACAGCCACTGCACTCTAGCCTGGGCAACACAGCAAGACCCTATCTCTTAGAAAAAAGGTGTGGTTGGGGGACACGGAATCAGCAGACCCTACTGTAAAAGTCCCTACGTATAAAGACTTGGATAGGGACATCCGTCAGAACGTCTTCCTGGTTAATGTTTCCTTGGTAGAATACTTACTAGGGTTTTTGCTGTTGCTTATTAGTTTTTAACACCCCAAAACTCTATATAAATCTGACTCTCTCAATACTTTCATTTATAGCTGATATTTATATGAAACAATTAGCATTTAAATGCCAAAAAAAGGCAGTACCCATTTTTAATAAGACGTGATAGAAGTTTCCAAGTTACATTCCAAATCCCACACACATCAGAACCACGCACAGGCATGTTGAAAAGCATGAGGCGTGCGTGTCCAGGTTTACGAGGCCGTGTTATTGTATTAAAGGCCACCATTTGTTAGCAACCGTATTAATTGTTTGACCACCAGGAAAGCACTTTGAGGTTTACCGTCTTATCACACACATACCCTCAAGTCCCCCCACCCAAGGCTAAAAACAATTTTAACTGATAAGGTAGCACTAGAAAGATCGTTGCTAAGGTTAGGAACGAGAATGCTTTCTATTTCTACCGTTGTTAGCAAGGCCATTGGACAGAAAAAAGCGATATGGAGACAATTAGAAAAGACCTTTTTTTTTTCTTGAGACAGGGTCTCGCTCTGCTGCCCAGTCTGCAGGGCAGTGGCCCAATCATGGCTCACTGCAGCCTCCAACTCCTGGCTCAAGTGATCCTCCTGCCTCAGCCTCCCAAGTAGCACACCCAGCTAATTTTTTGTAGAGACGGTCTCACTGTGCTGCCCAGGCTGGTCTTGAACTCCTGCCCTCAAGCAGTCCTCCCAACTAGGCCTCCCAAAGTGCTGGGATTACAGGCATGAGTCACCAAACCTGGTAAAAAAGACTTTTTAAAGTTTCTAAAATTCTCTTCTGTAAAAGATAATATAATTGTATATCTGGAAGACCCAAGAAGATCAAAGAAAAAACTACGAGAAAATAAAGTAGAAAGAGAAAAAATTAACACATTGTATACAAATGATATCCAAGGAAAGATAATAACAGAGAGTACTTCATTTCACCAAACAAAACCACGAAAAGCAAACCACCTACCCATGAACTTAAGACGTTAGGCCTCTAGCTGGAAAACTACGAAATACTCCTGAAAGACATGGGGTAAGCTTAAACGGAAATTCATACGTGTTCTCAGACAGGAAAAGTCCACCTCATAAAGACGTCAATGGTGACCTAAGTTAATTTAGACATTTAATGCAACTGCAATAGAAAGGACCGTCTAATATTTTTTCCTGGAGTTACACAAGTGAGTTACAAAACTCACACTGAAGAATCAATAAGAACACCCGAGAAAAACCTAAAAAAGAGAACACCATTAAAATACACAGGTTCTAAAATCTAAATATTACGGTGCCGATGCATAAAGAAAACACGAATTGCTTTGTAAATCCAAGAATGCGGAAGATGTTCCTATGATTCAAAAATCCAGAGGTTAATAAGGGGAAAAACTGATAAACGCAACCCTAATAAAACAGAAACGCATGCCTTTAAAAAAAGAAAGTTAAAAACACATGCACCATAGTGGGGAAAACAGTTGCAAGTAATATCACAAAAAAAGGCTAATATCCTTAACACAAAGAGTTTCTAAAGACTGAGATAGGAAATGCCAAAACTTTCAAGGAAAACGGACCAGAGATCGTTCAAAGGAAAAATGCAATGATAAAAACGCACACACAATCCCCCAGCAAACTCAGCTTTGCTCCTCCTAAGGGAACGCATGCCAAAAATACGAGGCCCCAATTTCTCACCTGTCAGGTGGGTAGAAATCCAAAAGTTTGGTGCCACGATCCACCGACGGGGCTGTGGGGACACGGCCCTCTCCTGCATTGTTAGTGGCATACAAATGGTATACCCACAGGAAGGAGAGAATTTGGCACTATCTAGAAACATTGTGTATGCATTTACTGTTTGACCCAGCCAATCCACTTTGAGGAAGTCTGTCCCTAAATGAAACTGGCAAAAATATGAACTACACACGCTATTTACCGCGGCATTAGCAAAAGCTGTACCACGACCCAAACATCGATCAACAGGAGGTTGATGGTAATAGTAGTACTGGTATAGTTACTTTGAAATTCATCATAGGTACATTGTAGGATAAAAAGCAAATAAGCAATTATATTAAAATTATTAAGAAACAAGATTTTCTGAAGCATAAGAAAAAAAAGATACAGGTCTAAAGCAAAGGAAGGAAGAAAAAACCCCATGTAATCTCACATTTGAATTGGAAACGTCAGTATGAATGCATGAAATTTTTCACCTTCTTGAAAAAAAATTATTTCTGTCCTTAGAACAATGAGTCGGTTCTCCAACCACCCAGGGCATGGTCTTAAAATGCCCTTTCCCACCATAAAGAAACAAAGTTCCCCGGGGAGGTGGATGGATCCAGGTCTGGCACATCCGGCCCCGGCAGAAGGCGAGAAAGCTTCCGGAACACACGGGGGTCGCAGCACGAGGGCCCAGAGGCCAGTCTGAGGGGTCCTACTGGGCAGCGACAGGACATTCTGAACGTCACGAAGAGCGACTACGATGCACTGAAACCCACCAAATGCATAAAAATGTGTGCGTCTGAGTCCCCTCTGCAAGTGTCGAGGGCCCACCTCATCGTTCTGGAAAGAAAAAGAATCAAGCATTTATCCTGCCTTTCCTGTACAAACCACAATTTAGAATAACCAAATAGTTGAAGTTCTTTGTGATATTATAGAATTTCAGAAGAATGTCAGAGTTAGAAAATTACCACTTTGTAGCCCTAATGAAGTAATCAACGCAATGATCACCTGTGATCGCTAAGACCATTCAAAGCGTCGTTACCTGTGTTTTTAGTGTAAAACCACGAACAGTTAATGGGGACGTTTATCACGGTGGGATGGGACAGCCCCCCACCCCCACCCCGCCCCCTGTCTTAGCGATTCAGAGGTGGGACAGTCACACGTCACCAAAGGAAGTGCACTGCTCTAGCTGGGGACTAGCTGCCAGTTTTCAGGGAACAGGGGAGACCGAGGAGCGAGTTGGGGGACACCAGGAGGAAACGGGCGCAGTCGGGCAAAGCTGAAATGGAACATCGTGTAAGATAAGCCATCCGACTTCTCCAACAAATCAATGACGAGATTAAAAAAAATACGGGAGGGAGGAAACATGTCAAAAACAGCACGTCCTCACGAGCTAGAGACGCACACTGAGTATTTCACAGGCAAGGTGACATGACGTCTGGTACTTTCCTCACGTTCTAGGCAGAGTGGAGGAAATGAGACTGGCAAAGTGACAGGAAAGTCACTGACGCGGGAGGAGGGCACAGGGAGTGCGTCGCGCTCTGCTTTCTGTACCGTGACGCCCGCTGTCCTGCCTCCAGGTGCCTGTGGCCATCCCCGTCGTGGTGACTCTCATATCCGTGTTCCTGGTTCTGGCCCCGATCGTCAGCGCGCCCGCCTGGGAGTACCTCTACTGCGTGCTGTTCATACTGAGCGGCCTCATCTTCTACTTCCTGTTCGTCCACTACAAGTTCGCGTGGGCTCAGAACATCTCCAGTGAGTATCGACAGCAGGACGGGCACGGCGCCCCGCCAACCCGCTCCGTGCAGCTTCTGCCGAGGCTTTTTCTGTCACAGGCTTGCACCTGCCAGCAGATCCCCCTCCTCCCCAGGAGGACACAACCCACTCTCTCAGTGCCGTGCCTCTGGGTGCACCCTCGATCTCTGCGTTCCTGTCAGTGACTCCAACGAGCAGGAAGGGAGCACGCCGTTTTCCCTTTAACTGCAAAACACACGTCACATAACATTTACCATCTTGACCACTTTTTAGTGTGTCGTTCAGCGGTGTCAAGGACACACACACTGTGCTTCTCGTCCCCAGAGCACCTTTCTCTTGGGCCTGACACGCAGACACATCCTCTACGAGGGTCAGTGGCATCCCAAAGACACCCCAAAGGCCACGGAGACGGGGCTGACGCCCTGTGACGCCCAGGGCACCGGTCTCAGCCTCCACTCTGCAGCCCTGATCCGCGTGTATTTCAGGACAGCTGTTTAGAAGTCTAGCTACATCAGCCAGAGCGAGCGCTTGTGTCAAAGCACATCCGCAGAGGCCCTGAACGACACCTATTTCTTTAAAAGTCTGCAGTGGCAGCAGATCGCCAGTGTTTGACCCCGCGCAGCGGACCCCGCTGCAGGAGGCCCCGTTAACGGAGCCTTCACAGCCCTCCCGGGACCTGCACAGGCAGCGAGGCCATCGGCGGTCTGTTTCCTAGAGTGTAAATTGTTTGCTCGCAACAAAATATTCAGCAGGCTTGTAATTTTTCAGCGGGCAATAACTTATCTCCAAAGACCCAGGGTAGCTACCAGGGTGGATCTGATGAACTCCACACACCAGCCAGGCCCCGAGCGCAGGGTCTGCGAGGCGGCGCGTCACCAGCGGTCGTGGCGGAGCTTCCGAGTCACGTTTCTCTAACCGCACGTGTCGCCCGGCTTTCCTTCCAGAGCCCGTCACCATGCACCTGCAGATGCTGATGGAGGCTGTCCCCCCAGAGGAGGATCCGCAGTGACCAGTCTGCCTCTCACCGCCGAGCCAGCACTGTGATGGATGTATTTTTATAAGCAATATTTGTGGTTATTTCTGTCTGATTTTTTTTCTTAAGAAAAAAACATATTCAGATGTTTATAATGTTGTTATTTTTAGATATCCTTAATTCTCTGGGTGGGGTTCCAGATAAGCCAAGTGACAGGTGTGTGTTGAAGTTATCAGGTGAAGATGTCACCTCACGGGGTGGGCAGTTAGGGTGGTAGGAGCCACCACCATGGTGGCACGTCACATTTACTTGAATAAAGGGTGTACCTTAAACTCAGTGATCAGTAAGGTCTGTTCTTTTACATAAAACTGTTGACATTTTTGCTTTAATTGATATAGATTTCTTAAATACTAAAGATCGCCACCCCCGTGTTTAGTTCGTGGTAAACATGGCAGGTCTGCGCAGGCTGAATGCCGAGGCCCCCACTGCAAAGCCGACTACCCTTCTGGAACCTTCCTAGGCATGTGCTTACATCACTGGCTTCCCAGAAGCCCTCACTGGCATGCGGTCAAAGCAGACAGTGTGGTAAATAAAATTTTATTTTGCATTTGGAAAATATTGCTTAAAAAAAGTAAAATGTGACATTTCTGTGGAAACACTGGAATTTTATTGACGACACACCACGGGAGACTCACACCACAGCTGTGTGAGTGTGTGAGCAGTTCTGGAAGCACAGAGACGAAGGCACTTTTACCCTGCATTTCAGAAACGTGCCTGAAACTCGAACTCACACACGTTAACAGCAGTACAGAAAAAAATACTGTTCACACAGTCAGCATCCTGTCCTACAAAGTATCATTCAGAGCTTCGTGTGTTAGAAAAATTCAACGTCTGAGAAGAAACTGAGATTTGGACGCACACCCTTCCTCCCCAGCACGTCCATTTGGCTGTTTGTGAACTGGCGACGCGTCTCGGAGAGGAGGACCCCGTGTGCACGCGAGAGACGTCTCCCTGCAGCTCCGGGGCTGCTCCGCTGATGAGAGGCTCAGCGCTCGCGGGCAGCCACCAGGCACCGCCCAGACCTCCGGCAGGAGCGAGCGCGGCCGTGAGGGAAGACGACCCTGATGAGGACGCGGAGAGCTCCAGAGTCAAAACCTTTGCCAGAGAAGACGACAGAACCTTCCAGTTCCTGAAGAACCTGCCCAGTTTTGCTAAGAAAAGGAAGATCGCTGTCTTACTTTACGGGCCGGTGTGTATCTGCCAGCCAACCTCAGAGTCACAGCAGCAGGACGTGCTCCCGGCCATGTCCGGGGAGACGCCACATCCTCCCAGGGAGGCAGTGGTCCCGGACCCCATCGCCCGGCCGCTGCGCAGAAAAGGTGGCCTGACCCAGCAGCACCCTGCAGGCTCCTGAGGCAAGGCCACGCCAGGCCTGCAATGAGCTGAACGTCTTATTTTACAGATGAGGAAACTGAGGCAGGGTGTGATTCAGACCTGCTCATGGGACAGAGCTAGATGCAAGCGGTGGCTTATACTTGGGGCATACACAAACTTGGGCATCTTGCCTTTTGATGTAAAAAGATAACGGTCTTGGGGCAGTCACGCGATGGTCACGTTCTGTCCATGTTCTCCTCCACTTCTAGCGAAGCTTAAAGCCTGACGCTGAGGAAGTGCGTGGGTTTTACGTTTCCCAGCAGCTCACCTTTGTGACTTTCCCAGTGAACAGAGAAACCCAAAGCACAGCAAGCCGGCCTCCAGGCATTCCCGTCTACACGGTAACGACTACGCGCTCTCCTCCCACGGAAGGAGGGGCCCCAGGTGCTACAGCCTTACCCTTTCATGGGGTCACGAATGCTTGGAGGACTCACCATCTCCAGTGTTCGAGGGTCACCTCCAGGTACCACACAGGTCTCGTCAAGCTTCCACCAAAAAGAAACCTTTGTCTCATTTGCTCAGGACTCTGTATGTCCAAGGTGGTGTTTAGAACCAGCGGCGTCACCTCCAGAAAGCGCTGGGTCTTGCGGGGATCGCCGAGGCATCTCATTTCTACCCGTGGACTCTCTCGTAAGAAGGGAAGTGACTCTTGGCACTGCCGGTGTCTGAGGAACGCACACGGCAGCGGTGCATGCGGACGGTCCTGTCCCACCCCAGCTCGCTCACTCCGGCTGGAAGGGTTTGTCACACAAACCATTGCTGAGCGTGAAGCCGGACGCCTCGGCCTGTGCGCCCGCAACCAGTCCGAGCGAGGGACCGACGCGGGCCTACGTGGAAACCAAAGCAAACGGACCAACTGCAGAGAGGCGTGTCGCCGCGCTCTGTGCTGTCAGCCGGCCATGTGGCCGGGCGGACCATTGCTGCCTGTCCTTCCACGGTCGGCTTCTCACCAGCCCATTTCAAACCCCGAAGACTCTCTCGCCGTTACCGTCCCGGCGCCAGGTGAAGGTCTGGCTGCCGCTGGCCGCTCTCCTCCCGCGGCGGGCGGCGTCCGGGATGGGCCGTGGCCTCAGTCACTCTCGCTTCCCTCCTCCTCCGAAGTCGAGGGGCTGTCACCCATCGCTGTCACTTTGCAGGGCAGGTTTTTAGAACTTACAACTACGGGAGTTAGATATCATAAAAAAAACATTAAGTGTAGACTAATTAGCAAATCTTTTCTCCCCCATTACTTTGGTCACTGGAGAAAAAACCCCTGGGTTCCGGCCTGATCTATCTTGCCACGCACATTTTCATGATTTTAGGCAAGAAATGAGCAGGTAAAATGTGTCTGCTCATCAATAAATTATTCTCCTAGGAAGAGTATCTGTAAAAGTGTTACAACGAGGTGTGTTTATAACCAAGCACTGACAAGTACTCAAACCAGAACGTTTAGCACCAAGACCAACCACAAGAAGAAAACTAATTTCCAAGGGCTCTACATTAACGGCCCATCCTACAAAAGCGGAGTCCCCGGGTGGGTTGGCCCGAGGAGAGATGGTGCCCCGCCCACGGCCCCGGGGCTTTCCGCCCCTCCAGGGAGGGGTGCTCCGAACCTTACCCTTGGAGAAGTGGCTGTCCTCTTCACAGTCTTCCCAGTGATCAAAGTCAAAAGTCACATTAGGGTTCTGTTCAACACAACAGTTCACACTGAGCGAGCGCGCCACACCCGGGCGTCGGGACCGGCCAGCGGCAGCCCTGCCCAACTCACCCTCTGCCTGAGCAGGCGGCACCAAGGTCCCCTTCTCTCCTTTGCCAGCGTGATGACAGGCTCCTCGTTTCTGATCACGCATTTGCAGTCATCCTGTGTTATGTTAGCCTGTAGCTCCATATCGGCCAAGTACAACTTGTCTCCCACCCAGGCACTAGGATTTATAAAAAGAAGTCAAGTCAGCCTTTTAATCCATTTACTTAAAATAGAAATCATTTCCATTTTACTTTATAAAATATATGTAAACCTACCTGAAGACGACTCTATCTCTAAAATATTTACATTTGTAATCTTTCACATTCCTTAGTCTTATCTTTAAGATGACGGCGTCATCCTTCTGGAACCATTTTATCTGTGGGTGGAAGCTAGAAGGGAGAGAAAGACCCGCGTGCTCATCAATCCTCACCCGCTGGTAGGCGAAGGAGACTCCCCGGCAACGGGCGGACGCACCTTTTCTGATGTGGCTGGGCAGCGTTGCTAACGGGAGCATCTTCAGTGTTCTCAGACAAAGCTTCTGTACAAATCAAAGCCAGATTTTCCTACAGGTTATTTATATGTAACTCCATGATGTACATACATAAATATACTGTTTTGCACCTTATGTAACTTTTATTTTTTTAAGAGACACGGTCTCACTCTGTTGCCTAGGCAGGCATGCACTGTAACCTCAAATTCATGGGCTCAAGAGATCCTCCTGCCTCAGCCTCCTCAGGAGCTGGGACTTCAAGCCTGCGCCACCATGTCCAGCTAATTTTTAAATTTTTTATAGAGACAGGGTCTTGCTGTGTTGCCCAGGCTGGTCTCAAACTCCTGGCCTCAAGTGATCCTCCCACCGTGGCCTCCCATAGTGCTGGGATTACAGGGATGAGTCACCGCACCTGGCCCTTATGCAACTTTTAGATGAGGAATCACTTACGTAAGAGTATGAGTCTCATAGTAAGCCAAGTATCCAGTTGCAAAGAATAATTAGAAAAAATTAAAATGAACGTCACTTAGTAAAACATAATATTTTAAAATAAAACAGCTTTTGACAAAAGAGTGAAGTTACTCTTTTGAAGAGGAACCACATTACAATTGCTGACCATAGGATGTAAACGCTTGGACTTCCTTGGTGCTAACTTGCCCTGTCGGGACCCCGCTAGAGATGACTTCCAGAACAGCAGCCGATGTGCCAAACATGACATCTTCTAAAACAACGCAATTTAAACTTCTCCACCTAAAACATTTGAAGCTTCCATCCAAAAGCTTGAACAAGAATATTCACAGCACCTTGAATCACAACAGCCCACAACAGAAAACCACCAGTAGGCAAAAAGATAAATGAATTGTGATATATTAATATTATAAAATACAGCTATAGCCAATAAAAAAATAACATTCAAAGAAGCCAGAGTGTATACTATATACTTCCCGATTCAGCAGAGCTGCTGGTGACAAAAATCAGAACAGTGGTCACTGGGGAGGGGTCTAGACGGGAGACCACTGGGTTCTGGAAATGTTCAACAGCTTTATCTGGGTGTGGCTGACGGACACACACACACACACACACACACAAAAACTCTGACAAGCGGTTCACCTAAGACCAACGCACTCCACCAGATACACATCACACCTCAAAAAAAAAAAAAAAAAAGGAAAACAGGTGCAGACAACAAACACTGGAAGCTGAACTGTCAAGAACAGAACAGTTAGCAGTTAGATAATATTAGTTTATGTCACCTTCTCTGTATTTCATCTAAAAGTGGGAAGCGTAAGCATTAAAAAATACCCAAACGTTAATGATTGCCGTTAACACCTTTGAAATATCAAGTACCAACCGGGCTTCTGGTTTCCTGAGCGGGTCTCGGGCTCAGCCCCGCTTTCCGCACCCTCGTTCCCTGGCTGTGCGTCCGGCAGGCCAGGGGCACCTTCTGCTGGCGGCGGCGTCCTGGACGGAAGGGGCGGAGGTTAGTGGGCCGTGTGGCTCTCTGCAGGAACCCCCCGCGGAGGAGGAGGGCAGCCATGACTGTGAAGGGCCTGTCACCCTGGAGTCAGATCCTGACCACCCGGCAGGGCCGGCCAGCTCTGCTCACGGCTGCGCCCTGGGCGGGCATCAAGCACATGACCGGCGATTGTCACCACAGAGAGGCACTAACTCATTTACCAAAATGACAGTCCTTCCAGATTCACTGAGCCGCGACGGTAACACGCCGCCCACTTCAGACGCGATAAAAGGGCAGAAAGGGAACCCAGTTCTCCCTCCTCCCTGCCCCAGTCTCTCTGGCCATCTTCCCGGAGACCATCCCCCTCTCCTCCCAGTTTAGGTCTGGGATGGTCCAAAGAATTCTTTGCATAAAAAAAGAAAATATTGCCATCTCTGTTTCTACCTAAAACACACACACACACACATTTAAAGACACAGAGACCTGTCAAATTCCTTCATTTTCTTAAACTTAATAACTAAGATGACTTCGTATCAGTGCATAGAGGGCGGCCTCCTTCTTTTAAAAATTGTAAACTGTGCTATTCGTTTGGTTCTTTGGACAAGTAACCACTCACCTGGTTCCGAGTTTTAAACTAAGTAACGCGGCCTGCACAGTGAAGACCCCTCCCACACGGCTGCTCCCCAGCCCAGCCCAGCGCGGCCCGCGCAGACACGCAGCGACACACGCCGTGAGCAGGGTGCCTGCGTCTCCAAGGGGACTTCTGAGGGCCCCAGAGGGCAGAGGCAGCGCACCAGGCCAGCCGCCGCGCAGGGACCCCTGGTGGCCTCGCCCTCCTCACCCTGGTGTGGTCGTGTCTGCCCTCACCTCAGCACCAGCCTCCTCCCCTGGGTCCTGCTCTGCCAGGCCCGTTCCTTCCTCCCCCTACACTCGGGTGCCAGCAAGCCGAGGGCCTCCCGGCGTCCTTCCTGAGCTCTAGGCTTGTGCTGTCGGCTGGCCTGGCCGAGCTCATCCCTCCCTGCTGGGACGCCTCCCCTCGTCTGCCTCCCGTGCTCCACATCCCACCAGCTCCAGCTTCGCAAGCCGGAGACTCCCCCCCAACCCCACCACAAAGCCTGCGTCACCCCACCCTAGACTCTTGGCACAGCCTTGGCCCCCCCCCCCTCTCCTCACCGAATTTTTTTTTTTTTTTTTTTTTTTACAAATTGTGTTAAACTTTTTCCCCCGCTATAGTGAGTGCCTTGTCGTAAGCCAATCTCAAAGCAAAC
>CAUYRT010048706.1:0-29690 GCA_963574885.1 Lepilemur ruficaudatus
TAAAAAAATATATATAAAAAAAATTAGCCAGGCATGGTGGCGCATGCCTGTAGTCCCAGCTACTTGGGAGGCTGAGGCAGGAGGATCGCTTGAGCCCAGGAGTTTGAGGTTGCTGTGAGCTAGGCTGACACCATGGCACTCTAGCCCAGGCAATGGAGTGAGACTCTGTCTCAAAAAAAAAGAAAAGAAAATATTAAGACTGGTTGACACTGTGTTCTGAAATAAAATTCATCCTTACCTTCCCTCCCTCGCAGCCTTTCATCACGTCTCCGTTTACCCAGAGAAGGAGCTTCCTTTTCTCCTCCGTTTCACAGCAGGGCTGTGTTCTTCCACGGCAGTGACAGCCCTTCTCACACACCAGTTTCCTGAAATCATGGGCATTTTTGCTAAAGCTGTAAGTATGATCTCAAGGACTTGTGTGGAGTATTTGTAAGACACACAAGAAACCGTCTCTGATCTACTTGTGCTAACCCCGTTGGGAAATAGAAGATATTTGTTATAGTAAATCACAGGAATTGATTTGTAAAGTCGCTGCCATAAATGTGTCAAACATGTTTTTCGAGTGTGATTTGAGCTATACTTCTGTTGCTTAAAAGTTTAAAGAATACAATGTAACATTATAACAGTATAACCATAACATTATAAAGTTGGTTCTTGTAGATCAAGTTGGGTGATAAACATAGCGCTTATTACTAGCTAAAGAATAATCCAACTCTTTTTTACCATTAATGCATTTTCTTTGGCATTAAAAAAAATTCCCTATTTTGTAAACAAGCCTTTTGATTTTTCCATTTAAATGAAATCATTAGTTCTAAGGATTTCTGAACTTTAAATTCAAGAACACAACTAGGATAGAAAATAAATAGGTAAGATAGGACAGGTGAGACATTGCCCTGGGTACAGAATGTGCCTATATACACAAAGGTTCTCCCAGTTATTGTGTCTGTGTGTTCTTTTTGACCTTCCCCAAACTTTGGTATAGCACATGTGTAGACCTTTATTTTCATTTTTACCCTTTAGTTTTGAACTGCTTCCCAATTTCCTGACCCAGGAAATACTTAAGGACTGATATTAGAGCATGTATCCCATGACTATTTACTCTTCTACGTAAGCTTATTAAGTAATGTCACTGGCTCAAAATAAAATTACCAAAGATAATTCCCTTTAAGTCTCTAAGCCTTTTTAAAACTGCATCCTTCTTGTACATCTTTGAATTTTTACCAAGTAGTAAGAGTTAAAACACAAGAAGAAACTGCTGACTCATTATATTCTCAAATGTAAAGGCACTGAGAACCACACACACAAAAAAAACTAGTCTTAGTAATGATTCTCTGTGTTTTTCTCTGTATGCTTCCATTCTAAATCCCTGTTTCCTCACAATTTCTTTTTCTGCCTTAAGAATAGTTTATTTTGTGCCTTAAAGATTAGTTTGGCTTTCTTCTGGCACCAGTGGTAAGAGCACTGGTTTTCCTCTTTCCCTGAAGGTCAACCATATAATGTGCTAAGTTGCCACTGGCTATAGGCCTAGGAGTCTGAGTTTGCACTTGATTCTGAGTCAACCTTCAAGAAGAATTACTTTCCACTGTTGTTCAGGGAGTATAGATATTTGGGTTGGAGATTGACTGTTCTGTTTCCTTTCAGTGTAAAAAGGAAGCTTAATGATCAGACCCATAACTCTGTTGTTTGCAATGGGGCTGATAGTTGAGTGAGTACCTCTCAAACTGAAATGACCTTACTGTGTAATCTAGCATGGAAAAAAAAATGGAATAAAAAGGTAATTCCATCCATTTAACAGCTGGAAAAAAAATGTGCAACTGTGTATTTGAGATCACAGGGAAGCAATAGGAGAGATGATTCTTGGGTTTCTCTCAGGGCACTGGGGTGGGAAGGAGGCATAATAGAGCAAGGAGGGAGATCTAGAATCTGGAATGGATATGTAGCAATTGTTAGTAGCATATTTCCACGGGATACTGACTAAAATTAATGTGGAGTGTACTCTATCCATCATTGCTAGTATACAGTGTCTGCTTTTACCTAAGAGGTCACTAATGGCACCAGAAGAGCCTTTAGGATTACATAGCATAAGTTCCTTAGCACTCCTTTAGCAGAGTCTAAGAATGAATAATTACATATGTGAAAGTGGAAGCTTCCTTTTTAGACCAAAAGTATTGATACACTATGATTTTGGCTGATGAACAGTAAACAAGCATTTATTCACTATCTTTTGGTATTTGTAGAGTTGTGGTATATAGTGTCAAAAATATGCCTGACTGTGAATTTTTATAGCCCCATTTTATCCCCGTGGCCTTTATAATATAAGTATATTTAAAAGTTTTTTTTAACTACGTATTTACTGAAAGTACTTGCAAATCAATAGTTGTTCTGCAGTTCCAAGAGCAGGTTCCATTTAACAGTTAATGGAAAATGATTACAATATAAGGTGGTGTCCAGCTTATGAACACAACGTATAAATGCCTTCTCAGACAAACAGCAAGGGAACTAGAGGCTCAAATTCGCCTTCATAAAGTGCGGTATATGAACTAGGAACACTCACCGTCATCCAGGAACTTATTCAAAAGGCAGAACTTCAGGCACCACTCCAGACCTCCTGAATCAGAATCTGCATTTTAACAAGATCCCCAAGTGATCCTATATGCACATTTAAAAGTTGAGAAGCCCTGCTCTACTCTGCACCCAATATGAGGAATTTAGAACACCTGGATAGTGCCACCTTGTCAAGGTGGAGAAGGGGCAGCATTGCAGAGTGTTAGAGCATAAACTCTGGAGGCAGACTGCTTTGCTTTGAATTCTGGCCCTGAAACTTACTGGCTGTACAACCTCAGGTAAGTTACTTAACCTTTTCTACCATTAATTGTAAAATGAAACTAGTACTACCTCTCGTAGGCTTTGGTGAGGATTAAATGAGTTTGCAACATACCGTGTTTAGGACCATGTCTGCACCCAGTAAAAAGTAGGTTGAGTGCTGGCTGTTGTTGCCTCCATCACTGTCATCATCATCATCACCAAAGTGCAACAATAGTGGGAAACCCTACCCTCTTCATGTTTTGAGGAAATATGTCCTACAGTAAGCTCAAAGTGCATTTTTCCATAGAAACTGTAGGATAAGTGGTGGCTGAGTGTCATTAAAAAATACTATTAGTATTATACTTCTGGTACATTATGCTTATGTGAAAGTGGAGATAGATATGTTTCACGCTCCAGGCACTTCAGTTCATGTAGAACAGAACCTGTTGGTTAGCTGCAAACTGTCTATGTTAGGATTTCAATAAAGTCAGCTGTTTGGTGGCTAAGGTAGAAATTGATGTAGAATCTTTGAAACATACTCATTATTTAGAAAGGAAAAGTAATTCAAGAAAATTTCCTAAATTTCTTTGTTGTTACTATTTTCTCTTCCTTATCTAATCTTTCTGTGTTAGCTCACATGCTAGAGCAGATTCAATCTGGATTTCTTAAAATGCATTTGTTGTAAAAGTTGCTTTTTTGTGAAGCCAAGCACTGGGGCCTGATTTTTAATAATTCTCACCATATATCAGATTTACGTAAATAAAAGGGAACAAACTAGAATGGCTAGTTTTTAGTGCTTCTTCTCTTGCATGGTGTAAGGCTGTGTGGAATAAGACTTCATTTTCCGCAACTTAGGATTTTTTCCCACTTGATTTTTCTCCAGGCTGAGATGAAAACTGAGTCTGACATTAGACATAGAGCAATGAAAAAAAGTTGCATAAATCCCTGGAGATGTGGAATGTGCTGATATCAGAGCTGATATTCTCCAAGGCCAGAATTCCTGAAAAAGGAAAAATTGCTTTTAAGTGGTAGGTCATTTTCTCACCTGCTTTGAAGCCTGCTGGGTTAAATATGAGAGTTCAAAGTGAGGGTAGCCAGCAAACCAACTGAACTGGAATCTGATTCTGCTTATCTGAAAGGAGCTTCTTTATTTAAGAGCAGCACTGCCCTCTCCTTAGAGAACCAATCTTCATCTACTCTGGCCCCTTTCATTTCTTTCTTGCAAGAAAAGCTTTCTTCTTAGTAAGGCTTGGGAGGGTGTTATCACAACAGTGAAAAGACTTAAAGATGGTCTTTGGGGATTTCACTAACTTACTGATGAATTCAGGCTTGTGGCGTGTGACTTTAGTGCTTTGAATTCAGAAGTGTGTTTGAATATAAAAGTCCCCGTTTGAGTTTTAACTAAACAAGGAAGCCTTTGCAACGTTGATAGAAAATAAGTGTTACAGGTAAAGACAATATCAAAAAGATTCCCAAATAAATTGTCTGTTATAATAGGGCAAAACTTTGTAGAAATCTGTTTCACTGAATGCATATTGTAGCTGTGCCTGGGTGGGAATGGGCCCGGTTTTCACATATTTCTACTAATCTTTATGTGGGAAAATGTGGTTGGACATGCCAGTGATGAATTTCTGAGCAACTCATAATTGGCCGGCTCCACTGTAACTAGGGCCTTACAGTCTGCTTGATTAATTCTTTAAGGACTACATTAGCCAAGTTGTGTGATTTCCAAAGATATAGAAGGTCAGATGTTACACTAACAAAGGACCTCTCTACAGAATGTCTCACTGGGGTTTCTTCAGCCCCTTCCCAAAAATAATTAAAATTTTTCTTCCCAAATTACATTTTTAAAAATAAGCAGATATAAATGCCAAGTGTCTTTTACTGAATAGTGAGCAAAACTTTTGGGAAGATTTATTCACTATTCTCATTTTTTCCAGGGCAAAGATCATCTTCAGAACTAGGGAAGTTGACAAACAATTATAACTATATATCAATACTTACTAATAGAAAATATATGATTATTTTTAAAGGTTCTTAGCTTTCCATTGTCATAACCAGTGATATGAAAATTGTTCATGAGTGAAAGACCTTTTTTTCTATTCTCTATCTGACTTCATTAATACCAAAACCTATAATATTTGTATACCTTTTATTAAATACATAGGGCCACATTCAGAAATTAAACTGACATTTAAATACATTTCTTCACTTTGTTTAAAAATGGATTATTTTTCAAAGTTATGAGACTTCTTTAGTTCATAAGAACTGATATAATTTTAAAAACTTTTGAATTGTAGCTAAACATATTTTTGTAAAATATTCTGTAACTGTGCTATTTCCATAATAATGCACATCTGAGGCATTTCCTGGAAACAATACAGATAATAAAATGAGCCTATTATATGACAGGTCAAAATTTTTATATGTTTACATTTTTGTTCCATTGGTGATGCCCCTAAAGTCCCTTTTATACACACACACACATAGACACTCTCTCTCTCTCTCTCTCTCTCTCTCTCTCTCTCTCTCTCTCTCTCTGTCTGTCTTTTAATGCTGAAAAACTAACCTAAAGTCTTTATCTGGGCAGTCTGGCATATCCAATTTTGATTTTCTTTATTAACTGGGATATTTGTATCAAGAGAAAAGATGTTCTCTATTTCCTATAATGTTATTTTTCATGCTTCATCCTCATTGTTCTCCTTCAAAAAGAACCAGACTTAGAAATTTGTGAAATTGCTAATATTCTTCTTTATCTAAATTCTGTAAGTACTAAACTCTTATTTTCAAAGGGTGGGGGCAGGGCACAGAGAATGAAAGTTAGGACAATGTACTTTTTAATGTATGTCTATATCCTTTCCCCAGGGTTAAATTCAGTTTTAAGGTTTGTAGAAAGCACCCTTTTTCCTATTAACATGTGCCTGTCAAGTATCAAATTCACCAAAGCACTCCCTGAATTTGTTTGGCAGTGTATTTAATCATCTTTTCCCCCTCAAAGTGAAAGTCTTAGTGCTAAAGTTTAGGACATCCTTTCACTAACTGCTACTAACATATTTATTGCTTAAATCATTAGCACTTGAGGCACATGGACTGCTTAGCAGTTTTTAGAAGAGCTGTGGTTAGATATTGATGTAAATCGCTCATTCTAAACTCATTACACTAGTGATATTAAAATTCACATTAGGAAACATACTGATCTTTGTTTTAGAAAACATCTTTGTCTTTTACAGACCCAGCATAGTCCTCTAAATGCAGAGAATAATGGGACACAGAAGACAACTATAATCTTAAGAAATAGTTTTTAGCTTTTTTCTTGAGTTTTGCTCCCTAGCAATCAAATTTCTAATGCTCAAAAGGATTAAATTAGTAAGACTACTTAATATATTACAATTCTAAACAAGAGTAACTTGGACTTCGGTTAGTTCTTATCTTTTTTTAAGAGTTTGTACGTATATTCTCATTTATTCTTACTGGAGGCATTGGAGGACAGATTGTAATCTTCTAACATCACAGATGGGAAGTTTGAGTTTTCAGAGTTAAGTGATGTGCCTAAAATTACACAATAGATAAGATATCCTGTTACTTTTAGCCATGATATATATCCTTGGTTTCAATAATATATCACATCACAACTTATACCGAGACAAGTACAAAAGAATAAGTTTCAAACCAGATACAGTAATGCTGAGGGAATATAGAATGAAGAGTCGTGATAGTCCAGTGGCTTGCTAGAGAAGTCTTCCTATAAGAGTTGGAATTTGGAGAAGAGTTTTAAAGAGGCTGATGTGGGTTGTCAGAAAAAGAGAGGGTAAGTAGGTTGGAGAAATGCTTACTGAAAGGCAAGGATATTAGTAGGCAAATAAGCTGCCTGGGAGAACTCGTCACGGTGTAAGTCTGTTTGATGCATTCTGAGGCTTTCCAATAAAGAATGCACGTTTGCTTTTCTGTCTTTCAAACTGGTTCCTTCCAGTTTCGTTCCTCTTGTTGCTAGTTAGGTACTTAAGAAAGAACGCTGTTTGGTCATTTACACTTAACATATATTACAAGGACTTCAGCCTCTCTAACGGCCTAAAATGTACAGTAATACTAAAGAAACATTAGGCCCTGGTTTATAATAATTCAGGGGGAATTTGATTGATTCTCAAAAATTGTACCCCCCCAAAAATGTTTTAATATAAAGTGTAAATGTACATCTTATGTTTCAACATCAGTCTTCTTTCAAAATCAAAAGGCAAGTTTATGAAGGATTATGGGGCAAAGTTAAACTGAACATAATAAACTTTTGATCTAAAATGTAACTTGTGGGATTTTTTTTTTTTTTTTGCTAAAGTGGGAATTTTAGGTAGCAGATTTATTTCTAGTAGTTGTATCAATAGGTAGGAAACTTGGGTATGTTCCTTAATGCTAATGAGGCCTCAATAAAAAATTGGATTTTAATGGTATTCTATCTGAATTTGAGGAGAAAATTATCTTTGTTCTGTAATAACATTAAGATTGCCTTAGGTCCATCTTGACAGTAGCCAGCTTCAAGGAAAGAAATTATTTGTGCTTCAGGTGATGCTCAACAAAATTAAAAGAACTGATATTCAGAGAATTCAGAACACATAATCACCCTCTGACCTCATCCTGTAATTTCATGCATTTTGGAAATAAAACATGTATATACCGTTCAAAGTGTAGAAAAGGGCTATATTTCCAGTAAGTATCCTTGCATGTGACCAGTATGTTGTACAGAAAAAGCAGCAGTTTGGGGGACAACTTAAGAAGAAAGCGTATTTTCATACTCTTTGTTAGGAACGTGCCAGCTCTTGTCCTCATCGGTTCAATATGCTGGAGTCTCAGTTTCCTTCTGGAGCCAGAGTTCAAGCTTTTACTCCCAGGTAGCAGCAGCTTTACAATTAAATGTTAATCCCTCAGTGTTGTTAGACTCCTATCTACAGTACAGCCACAGCTGTTCTTGGCAGGCAAATACATTGCTGTTTTTCCTTCAGTCACAGTGAGATAGAAAAATGTTCTCTGGCTGGGGTGTGGATGAAGGCACTTAACTAATCTTATACATAATTCATCCTTGGTTGCTGGGGTAATCAAAAGTTGAAATTTTGCCCTCTGATAAAATTCAGCTGGATTTTTAATTTACTTGACTTTGATCCTTTTGGGGGTTTACCCCGTATTGGGAGCCCAGGGATTCTAATTCAGCTAAGCCCTGGCTGTGAAGACTGTTATTATTAATTTGCTCTTGGTGAATTTTAGCTAGTGTGATACCACCTTTCAAAAACAAAACAAAACGAAAACTGCACTAGAACGTGCAGTTCAGAGAGTCCTGGATACCCTGAAAAGAGTCTTCTTTCAATATTGGCTTACTGAAGGAAAACACTCCAGTAGGGCTTAATTTGTTCTCAAACTTTAGGTTTTTAAGTGCCTCAGCATTTTAAAATATGGTAATAATTGTTCTATAACATGCTATAATATGGTAATGCTTGTTCTATAACAAGTACCAAGAAGTCTTTGAGTTTTGAATTCATTGGGTACCTTTATGAAATGTAAAATACAGTCCCTGTTCACAAGTAGCTCATAGTCTACTGGTAGAGAGTTTGAGATGGGCAAGAAGATATACTAGTATAATAGAGAGTCTACTGCCACAATAGGTTAGTTCACCCTCAAAGATTTATTCATTTGACTGGAAGTGACTACTGAGTTATTTTCATGTGCCTTCCATAAGATATAGTGACCAAAAAAGTCAATCTAAGGCCAAGCTCAGTGGCTCACGCCTGTAATCCTAGCACTTTGGGAGGCCGAAGTGGGAGGATCTGTTGAGCCCAGGAGTTCAAGACTAGCCTGGGTAGTAGCGAGACTCTGTCTCTACAAAAAATAAGAAGAAAAATTAGCTGGGCATGACAGTGCATGCCTGTAGTTTCAGCTACTTGGGAGGCTGAGGCAGGAGGATCGCATGAGCCCAGGAGTTTGAGGTTGCAGTGAGCTATGATGATGCCACTGCATTCGAGCCCTGTGAAAAAGAGACTCTATCTCAAGGAGAGAGAGAGAGAGAGAGAGAGAGAGAGAGAGAGAGAGAGAGAGAGAGAGAGAGAGACTCACAGAGTACCCTTACTTTCAGAAGAATTTATTGGTTAGGATTCCTTTAAATCCAACAAGAAGATATAGAAAGAGGTATTTTTATTTTATTCTTTTTTCAAGTATGCAACATGAAATACTTTCATCTTCATACCTAACTGTTGAAGTTCATGTTTTCGCAAATAGTGGTATTTATTATAATGTTTATATGAATAGTTTAGAATTTATCAAAAAATGAAGAGCTCCACAATTCAAAATTTAATAAATATCTCACGTCAGATTCACATAGCAATTTCCATAAGACAAAATCCTCTATGCTCATAGATTTCATCTTCCTCTTTTATTTCCTGTCACTCCTAATAATGACAGATTAATAAGGACTACGGACCATCCTGGTTTTGAAAATGAAACAGTGTGGTGTCATTGTGAAGCAGAGGGGACTAGTGAGAGTTAGGACCAAAATTACTTGTCTCTATGGACGTGTGAGAGAGAATAGGAAAGACCCACCCAGAATTTCCCAGACTTCCCTTGTTAACGTCAAAGTTGCATCCGGCAGTCACTAATTCTGAAAACAGGCATGCATCATGTTAATTTAAAAACTAAATAAAAGGACATTGGGATAAGGCACTAAAATAAGATTCCTTCACCCTTTCTTCCAAGCTGAATTTTGCTGATCAATTCTGCATCCTTGACAATTCTACCTCTTTACAGGGGTAACCACCGAGACTATTTTCAAGTAACTAAAAAATATTTCCTATCTTTATGGGGCTGTGTTAGCAAAGTAATATGTATTCGCTGGATCACTGGGAATATGACCTTAAAATACATATTTTGAAATAGGCACAGAACCTGTCCTTGAGTTTATACAAATTAGGCATGTAATCAGTAAATGCGGTAAAACAGTGGAAGTATATGGAGTGGAAGAGTAGGCCCCAGGTCGTACTAGAGGGTTGAAGGGTATCCTGCTTTAACTCAGCGCTGCAGCAGAAGAAAGGAAGTAAGACTATTTGACCAGTGAGTTGGAGGCAGAAGACTAGGGACCAGACTTTGGAGTTTACTTTATTGGTGACTATTACTTCTCTGGCAATCTAACTGAGCTTGTCACACTGAGTGGAATAAGCAGAAATTATTATTCTTTGGGTAGGTTAACAAAATACACATCTCCGGATGGTGACTTAGATTCAGGATGGCATCTTCTAATTCAGAGGTCTAATTTGTAGCACATTGGTAAGGAGGCACATTCATATTTCTGGATGGTAGGGAGCCCACTCCGATCCATTTGCCTGCATTCCTATGCATACTGGGGACTGTGTCTGCTAACATCAGGTCCCCAGAGAAGGATGTGAAGTCCAGCTCCACGGAGTTCCTGCGAAGTTACCATCTACTCCTACAGGACTTGGATAAAGATAATGAACAGTTACTTTACTTTTTTTTTTTTTAACTTTTATCTTTCGGATGGCATCGAGAGCAACCATATCTCTTTTTGGGCCTCAAATTCTATATTGAATTTTTTAAATTGCTTTTTGAGCAATAACTTTTCCCTTGTTGCTTAACCAGTCATACAAGTTGAGACTTCTGGTCTCTATGCCTATTCTATAATAGCTGCTCTGGGAGAACAGATGAAAAATAATAAGTCAGTTAGATATTTTATGAGTATTGAAATCCCTTCCATTCAGAAATGTAAATAAAATAACCAGCATGAGCAATCAGCTTATGTCAGATTCCATGGGTTTATGTTACATAGGGAAATTATAGTGCAACCTGAAACATGCTTCTTAATGAATTCATAGTGCTGTCATAGTTGAATGTAAACCCTTGAGCTTTTCTTTTGTGAAGGGTTTCAGAAATCACCTTTTATAAACTGCCTAGGGGAAGGGGGGGAATCTAAGATGATACTAACAAATGCTATCACTGTATAGTGGCTACCTCCCTTCCAGCACCAAACTGTGCCAGTTAAGTAAAGCAGAAACCTAGAACACTGCTCACCTTTTGGCTTATTCAATGTGCATAAAACATATACACTACACTGGATCAGACCCACAGTCCAATATTCTTTTTCTGAAAGTGGCACCAGAGAACTGCTCTGGAAGAACAGGATTGTCCTTGTGGTTTTTATCCTCAGAAGTTAGGGAAGTCTGGTTAATAAGTATTGCAGAAGCCCAGTAAATAACTGTTTCTACCTTCAGCAAATGCAAGAAGCCAGACACCTAACTGGAGATCATGAAATCAGAATTTGTCTCCTTCTTTGGCTGCTGCTCCTTATAGTAAACTAGAATTATCTCCTTATTTATTAGTGCACTTGTATTGCAGTCTCTTTAAGGTCTTTGCTGCTCTTCTCCTATTCACTGTTGTCTCAGATATATTCATGAGATATGATGGATCTGCTAGCCACAAAAGTCCAGTATACCAAATAGAATAGAGGGACCAGTCGAGTTTTAAGGAAGTGAAGGAAAGAAGCCTGTATTTTCTGTTTTAAATTACTCCCCTTTCACATTCTAATTTCTTAAGGGTTTGGCTTGATTTATGCCAGATTCTGGGCCTGTAAGCCCAGAATTAATGCACCACAGTTCTGGAGAGGACATTTGATATCCCTTACTTAGTCCAGAATCTCAAATGATAAGGAGCTATAGTTAATGATAAGTAGCATTTCGTTGAACTTTACAGTGGAGATCTCTTTTAGCTCCTGTATCTGTAACAATTGGACTCATCCTTGTGCTTTTCCGTAGGTGCACTGGTGTTTACTGACATAGGTAAAGATGGCTCCATGGGGGACTCTGAACCATTTGACAGTCTGGGTACATACAGTCACCTCACATTATTTAAGTCCTGATCTCAGAATTCTAATTTCTCTGTATTCCCCAGTGTATATGACGTGTACTTGCTTGACCTTATATATTGCTTGTACATTCTTCTAGTTTCAGCACATACCAGTTCCTTCTATTTAAAATGCCCTCTCCTGACTGCCCTCAGCCAGTTCATGCATTATCTTTTAAAAATCCACCTCCTGTAGAAAGCCATCTCTGATTAATCTAATTTACCTAATTCCTTTATTCTGAGACTTCTGTTTCCCACTTGATTAAACTGTTTACATTGTAAATTGCTGCTTGTGTACACTATCATCCAACAAGCATAATGATTCTAGGAATAATGATCTTCCTCCATCCCCTTGCCTTTATTTATTACACACAAACATTTTGAAGGCCTACTGATGACCTTTACAATTTCCCCAGAGTTCTAGTCCACCTTCCAGACCATTTCCCTTTACTTCATAGTTACATTCCTAGAGAAATAGGGCATGTAGTCAGGGCTTGGCTTCCCCCTCAGCATGTGTGTGGCAGCCTGCTGAACAGACCCCTACGATTGAGAAGGGTTTAACCCTCTGGTTCGACAATCTCTGCATTCTATTCAGATACCTTCAAGAAGTAGATGTGAGACCAGGAGTACACCTGGAGATGAGAGTAGGGAAACTTCCACTGAAAGCCATGTTAGCTTTTTCCTTCCTTCTTACACAAGACCTGTGAAGCTGCTGTCATCAGCAGCTCACTCGACACTCTCCTGCTCTGCCTCTTTTCCAGGAGTCAGGGTTAGTTTAAGAAAAAGCCTCTTGCTAGAAGCCATGACCTCGTACTTTTATCCCCTCCATCTGGTGTGTGGCCTCATGGGGCTGTGCTGCTATGCAGGAGGTGAGCAATGGAATTCTTTAGATGATGACTTCTGAGCCCACATGCGGAGGCAGTGGGGGTGGGAAGCAGGGAGAGCAGTGAGAGCCAAGATCGATGGACCAAAAAGTAAGGTTTGTTCTGAGAGAAGTCCTGACTATAGGTAGACTTTTCATGAGGTATTCTTCCCCTAGCTCAAGCAGGGGCCCCAGTCAGGGAGCTGTAGCATCCCAGGTCTATGATTGATGAACATTGTATTCCTGCAGTTTTCCCTTCTGCCTTCACAGTTGGGGTGCAGGAGTGGGATAGGCAGGGCATACAAGGGCTTAGGCTGTCTCTAATGGAATGCATTCCAGGATTGAACAGGGAAGGGTTCCCCTTGCATACATCATCTCTTGGAGCTGCGTTTTCTTAATGTCTTGCACCCAAACAGAGGTCTAGATTTTGAATGAGGGTGGGAAGATGGGTTGAGAGTCGCAAAAGTTTTTGACCAAGTGAAAATCTGTTGTCTGCCTCCTCTCACAGGGGTTTCTCTGCAGGGTAGATACTCCTTGACTTGGTGTAGATGAATTGCTAGTCTCAGCTAGAGGTCCAAGGATTTTGGCTTCCACTGGGCCATGGGTAAACATCTGGACTGGGATAGAACGGTTTCTTAACCTGCTCATTCCCTGTTCTTACTTTCCTAACCCAGGAGTTGACAGCATTTTGACTCAAAGGGAATTCTAATAAATACTTTTTAAAAGCCCAAAGCCTGAATAATTTCCTCTCCTGGCTTCTCATGACTACTTCTACTCTGTCTACATATTTAATTAACATCATTTTAAAAGAACTAGATAAAATTAAAACAAAAATTTTAATGTTAATCTGAAGAGGGGGGAAAAAAATAGAACTAAGAGCCAGAGTTGTTTAAATGTGGACTACTAGGTGCAGTGATCACGTGGTGGTGGTGGCGGCGATAGTGGCGGAAATGGTAAAAAGGGATTTGTTGATGAGGGTCAGAAGGCCTAGGGTGGCCATTCCTTTGTAAACTCTGCTTTGATATACTCTCCTGGCAGTCCTAGGACTCCTGAAGGGCATAAATATTTTGTATCAATTTTTGTTGGGAAGGTGCTGAGACTCTGGCACCCCAACCCTGGGCATCCTCAGGCTTTGAGGAGAGGACACAGGATTTGAAGTCAGAAGACCTCGGTTTGAGTTCTGGCTGAGCCACTCGCTGTGCGTGTGACCTTGGGCAAATCACTGAACCACATCTGTAAGGCGATAGTAACCTCTACATCAAAGGGTTGTTGTGAGGATCACATATATGCTAAAGCATTTTGTAAAGGTAAAAGCTTTTTATGAATGCTATTGTTATTCTTGGGGAAGCCCCAACTTGTCAAATAGGACAACTGTAGATGAAATTGTCTTCCTTTTTTTCTTCATTCAGCTTAGCCTTTCATTTGGTCAGGGCTGCTTATGGGGCTGGTGGGATTGAAGTAAAGTCACCAGATTTTGGCTTCTTTGGTCAGAGAGAGAACTCCCATGTCCGGCTGCTCTATCCATGAGAAAGCGTAATTTTAAAACCAGAATGTTTCAAAAATAGGGGGCCAAAGGGAGAATGCTTACTTTGCATTCTTAATCCAGGATGACTAAAACATCTTAAGTAAATGAACAATAGCCACAAAGATGCTCAGAGATAATGTAAGCCATAAGTGGGAAGTGGGAAAATGAGCTTATAAACTCTCTTTTCTATCCCTATTACCTTTGGGGGTCATATTACAGACATACCACTAGCTATTGCCTGAAACTTGCCCACCCAAAAAGAATAATAGCTTCTGGGAAAGCTCAGTTCGATGGAGCAAATGTGACACAGTTACCCTAATAAAGCCATTGCTTATTCTCTTCCAGTACCTCTCTTAAGGAGGTCATCCCTGGAATTCAAAGCTATCCTGTTTTCTGACCCAGTAAGAGTCAAAAACAACAACAGGTCATGAGCAGCAAGCTTGGCGGTTATACCTCATGTAGTCACAGGAGACTGCCCCAGAAATCACAGCTATAGAGTGCATATCTCACTATCTACGGCATGAACTAGCTTTGAGAAGTTGTACAGTCGCAGCCACTCTGCTTAGATGGTAATTCTCCACCGTTGGTCTCTTCTCTCCATGCCCTTTCTGCGTCCTTCCCCCACTATCTCCCAAACCAACAGTTGCCTGCATGTTGATAAGTGTGTAATGTTCCTTGGGTATAGCTGGACTCTGTTGGTATGATTTTGAAGGATTGGATTGAAATCTAGTTGCTTTTTTTCTAATTGTTGGGGAGAGAGGAATGACTGGAACTCCTGTGCAGCCTGAGGGAAGCTATGTGTGGGTCCACACACGTGCACTTCATGTGTGTGTGTAACCTGATGGTTGTGCTCAGGCTGACAAGGAAGGCAAGGAGTGAAAAGGAAGCAACTCTTTCTTGTTTTTCAACATTGCTTCAAAGATGCCCAACCCCCGTAGTAGCAGGCAGTTCCCAAGTGGAGGATGGGGGCAGAGGCCTTCACCAAGGCCATCAATAACCAGGTGTGAGGTGCAGGTCTCTGTGTAATGTGAAGCTCTCCCGTATTTCATTTCTGCACCCAGGGGGCGGCTCTGCAGGATTGCTTACGGAGAGCTCTGTGTCTGGCACCTCTCTCCAGAAGGCCCAGGCGCCCAGGGTCCCACCGACCTGCCCAGGAATGCATCACATTGTTCTCTGGTGCCGTAATTTGGCTGCAGGAGCTAGGCTGAACGCCTCCCAGGGATGAGAAACATCCTCTCCCTGGTGTCCTCCCTTCTGCCCGGCTAGCCTGGGCTTCTGCCCTATGACCATGAGAGCATTTAAATAAAAACTTCAGAAAGGCCAAGGGAAAAAATCCTCATTCTTTCTGTTATCTCTTTTCTATTAAGAAATGTAAAGACTCCTGTCCTGATTGGGTCTGAGAATTTGGCAGAGACTTAGTGGTTGGTGTTCTTGATAAGGGAAGTAAAGGAAAGGAGAAGAAATTACTCTTTGCAACAGGGAGGAATAGAAATGAGGCAGTGAGGTAGATCTGCAAGACATTTTACAAACTGACCCTCAGGGCCAGGCAATGTTTAATTCTCTTAATTAATCTAAAGTCCCTGATTTCATTTTCCCAGCATCACTCTAAGGAAGAGTGTGGATTAGAGCCATTATTCAGGGCTAGTAATAATAAAAGTTGGCTCTTATCTGCAGAGCCAGGTTAAAGTGGGCATTTTTACTTTTACATAAGAAAAACTAGCCACAGGCTGTGCAGCTGAGGTACTTCAGTCATGTGTCTTCTCTAAAGGATTCTATAATAAGATCCTTAAGGGATAGAGATACTATCTTTAAATAAACTTTGTATCTAAATAGCACTTACTGCAATACATTACACCTAAATATTTATTACACGTTTGAAGACATGAGTACCAACAGGAAGGAGTAGAAGAAAGGAGAGGGCCTAAGACACTGCTGACGTCAGGGACAGACCTCTATGAAATAGAAGAGGGATGGGAGGGAGGGCAGTTAGAAGCAGCATGAAGGAACTAAATGGAGCCCTGACTGCACCAAATAAAGTTCTTATTTTGCTGCTTGTTCCAAATAAATTAGTTTCTGTTTGTGTAGTGCAGAATGGATGCCAGTTATCTAAAGCCAATCGGAATGCAGAGGCAAGCTAAGGACCAAGAGGAAAAATTAACTGCTTGGCCGTGATTCCTTCTTGGGGGCCACATAGCCTCTGTAGTGGGGCTCAGATGGACATCCTTCCTCTCGCTTATCTACCTCAATTTTCAAACTTCTCACTCTCTGGACAGATTGCTCTTCTCTTAACCATTTATAGGAAATTGTAAAACTTGTATTTTATGAGCTACAATTTGGAGCCCAGGGAAAAGCAGAGAGCAGTATGAGATGCCAGCAGAGGCCCACTTCCTTCCACAGGGTGAGAACCAGAAACTAAAGAATAGATAACAGGGCACAGGTAGACTTAACTTGGGTTGATTTCCCATGGAAGGCTTATGACATCACTTATGTGGTAACCTAGATGTTCTTGTGAGAGCAGGGGCTGGCTGGGACGTGAGGCTCTTCCCAGCAGCCCGGCATGCAAGGCAGCACCCTTTTGTAAATTCATTCAGCCCTATTCTTGAGTGCAGACTGACCATGACCCCCTTACCTCCCCACTACCCCAAAGCTTTCCTCCTCTTAATCCCACCTCAAGATGTCAGAAGCTCTTCTTTTCCCCTCCCCTTCTCCCCTCCCTAATCCTACCTTTGGCTCATCAGTTAACCAGTTGACCCCATTCTGCAAGGAAGACATTCCCCTGGCCTGACTCACTCAGTCCCATTTCTCCGCAGGCATCCCCTCACCGCAGACCACAAGGGCCCTGACTAGCTCATGTTTTGTGTTAATGGTTGTGAAACCAGAGCAAATCCCCTCACCAAAAGAAAAACCACCCTAGACTCTCCCACACAGGTCTCAGCAGGTTACACAAATATTAGTCCTATCATCCAAATAAATCTGCCCCCGTGGCCCAGAGCTATAGCTCCCCCAACCTCCTGCTGCCTGTGCAGAGTGAAGCTGCTTCAAAAACATATGAGGACCCAAGGGATATTGGAGAGGAACTTGGGAAATGAAAGGAGGCTTATATCCAGATTTCCTTATATAGGCCCCTTAATCTACAGCCTGTCAATACTTTACAGTCCTAAATTGAAGTTTTCTACAGAAGTCATAATGGGCTAGGATAGTCAGAGGCTTTGGTGAAGCGTATCTGTTGGCTAGAGTTTGGGGCATAATTAAAACTCGGTATCTGAGATAGGTATGTATCATCATTTTACAGATGAGAAAATAGAGGCTTGAAGAATTTAGATATCTTGCTCCAAAATATCAAAAACAAGCAGCACAGCTATGATTTTAAGCTAAGTCTATCATAACTGCAAATTTCTACACCATTCTGCTGCTTTAAAATATCAACAGCCAAGAGATAACCACTGTCCAAGTCACATAAAAATAGGACCTCAAGGTTTTTGGGACTTCATGTTCTACCCTCCAGCTTACTATCTGCTATCTCTGGAGACTCCACTACATACCTAGTTAGGTAACAGGTACTAGCATAGAAGGAACCCTCCCTATTTAAGCCAAATGTGGAGTGAACAATAATAATCACCAGGACTTGGAGAGTCACTAAAGATTTGTTGAGTAAATGGGGGAAGGCTGCCTTCCAAGCTGTTTACCACTTCAGCCCAAGCCCCAGCAGCTCCTCCCACTATAGCCAGTGGCTCCTGCTCCCAGCTTCAAAGGCTAGGATCCTTTTCTAAAGAATTACTAAAGCCAGAGATCCCTACCTGCCTAGTATACACTGATACCTCTTGTGGGCCCTTGAGAACAGGCCTGCTTACCCTTGCCCACCCTCCATGAGTTGCCTATGTTTTACTCAGTGTTTCCCAAACCTGGCTAACCTCCAGAATAACACATGGGGGAAAAAATCCCAAGGCCTAGCTAGACTTACTAATTTACTCTATCCCAGGAATGTTCCAGGGTGTTGTTCTAATGATCTGTTAGGCATGAGAACCACTGCATAACATCTCAGTTTCAGTAGGCAGCAAAGTGAGCGAAAGAGGCACACTGTCTGATAGAGGATGAAAAGGGGGTAGGGAGAGAATGAATGAATGTGTGTTTGTGTAGTTACATGATTTTTCCCCCCTACAAAACACAGCAGTTTATAAACATAGGAGCATGTGAATGGAACCTTGTCTACTTTGGCTAACTCTTGTCTAGCAATCTGAGGCTCTCAGTAATAAAGGAATGTTGTAGCCTACTTTTTTCTTTTGGGGTACCAGGCAATCTGCTCAAACTGACTCCAAGGAAGGGATGTGCGGTTTCATCTCTGTCCCATCAGACTTCAGCCAGGTAGGAAGAAAAAAGAAGCTCTCTCCAGGTACCCTTCCTCTTGAACACCCAAGAAGTGTCAGGAAGCCAGTGCAAGGGAAAGGAAAAATGAGCCTCAGCTAGGTACTTTAGTACCACTCATATCACTCCGAAGAACCCCCACCTCTTCTCTCCACTCATACCTCCAGAGGAGGAAATCAGGGAGCCGTTCAGTTTCTCATATCCCCTGTCAACTCCTTCCCAGGGCTAAGGAACTAGTCAGGACACCATGGTCCCTCTGGATTACTCTCCAAGTCCTTAAATAGAAGCCGTAGCAGCCCAGGATTGAGAGTGGAGGCAGGTGTGCATGCAAGGATCTTGTGCTTTTGAGCCGGGAGTCTGGACGTGGAGGGATAAGTGAGGTTTCTGTGTGCTCAGGTCTGGTCCAGCCACTCTGCCTTCTTGGGGGCTTTGCAAGTGTGGACGTCCACAGTGTTTCTGCACTCCTTGCAACGCACAGCGCAGCACCAGTGGAATTTGCACTCACACTGAGTGACACGGGTGACGCGAGTTGTGTCGTACCCTCGGCCACAGCACATGATTTCACAGCCCTCTGCTCCTTTTGATGTCTTGCTGCAGACGCGGCCTGCAGTGCCTAGGGAACCTGGGTTGGGGAAGAGAGGGAGTGAAAACCAAGTTACCTCTTACTTGAGCTGCCCTGGGCACCCTTACCCACGTTCTCAGAAGGAAGCCAAAAGTATCCCTTTTTCTGAAAATACACCTACCACCCAAAATGATCATCTTCTCACCCGCCTCTACACCAGGCTTATTTCTTCCCACCATGAAGGCTCTCCAAAGGCCTTTGACTTCGTCTGCAATTCCCTCCCTGCCAATATACATTTCTGTGTCCTCTCTAAAATCTAACCTTAAAATGTTCATAATTGTTAAAGCTAGGTTTCGATTTTATGTTTGAAATTTTCCATAATAAAGAAAAAACTTAGCCTGTAATATATCTCTTCTAAGAAGTCTTGCTACAATTCTAATTCTGCTACCATTTGTTAGTATTTTGTTCCTTAGTTTATATTAAGTTGTACTACACTGGGAAGTAGTATAGCATGGCCATTAAAAGCATGGGCCCTGATGTCAGATTGTCTGGGTTCGAATCCCAGTTCTGCCACTTCTTAACTGCGTGATTTTACCAAAATGATATATTAACTAAGTTTCTCATAGGAAAATGGGCCTTAGTTTTCTCATATGAAAATGGACATAGTAATAGCATCTAACTTAGTAGATTATTATATCTATAATCTGCTCAGCTGAGGAGGTGAACTGATTGGCATGACTGGCTGGAGGCATATCCCTAAGGAATTCCTAAGGAATATCCCTTAAATTATCCCCTTACAGTGGGAGCCCTTGAAGGGTAGGGGTGGTATTTCCCCCTTGCATAGGAAATGCTTAGGACTTCATTCTGACCATTTCAGCAAAAGAGATCCTGCCGACACACCATAAAATCAATAGACTTTTGTAGATAGGTTGGATCCTAGAGCATATCTACTCCAGCCCTTTCCCTTATTAATAAGAATGCAGAGATGGGAAGTGACTAGCATGGGGTTAAAGAAGGAGAGTAGGTTAACTGATTCCTACAGCAGTCATCACCACATTTTACTGGGATATGGAATGAAAATGCCAGAACTTCTATATTTGTTTTTTTATCTCATCAGTTTAAAATATACATTTTATGTATATGTTTTATAATATACATATTAGGGACATAGATATAACTTATAAGTAAATATACATATCATGGAGGTACATGCTCAAATTTTTTTTAGTGATAGGAGTATATAATCCAAAATGTTAGGAGACCACTGCTCTAGAGTGTGGGCTGACTAGGTCTACTATATATATTATTTTCCTTACTCCAAGGGCTGGGTTAAGTCCTTCTCTTGTGCGCCAAAACCCCTTTTACATTCTGGAGCTGTACTGGCTAGTGTAGTAGCTACTAGGCAGCCACATGTGATTTTTTTTTTTACATCTAAATTAATTAAAATTAAACTAAAAATTTTAGTTCCTTGGTTGCACTATATAGCTATATTTCAAGTACTCAGTAATCACATGTGGCAAGTTGCTACCGTATTGGAGAAGAGAGATATGAGAACGTTTCTATATCACAAAAAGTTCAGTTGGACAGAACTGCTTTGGAGGGAATTCCTGGCTCCGTATTCCCTTCTGGCATGACTTATATTCTTTGAATTCTAGGCCCCACTTTGAGTCTTATGAGACCTAATTTTATGCCTCTGAGAAAAACCAACACACATATGACATCCTTTCTCCTAACTCCTAAGATCCTTCCCCAAATGTGCATGGTATGGTAGTGTAGGCTTACACCTCAGATGCTATGAAATGATTTCTAGGCATCCAGGGAGTAACCCTCTGAATTAGACCATGGAGGAAGAATACACCTACTGGCAGGAAATCACTAGGAGAATCAGAAGGGCTCTTCAACCTTTTTTCTTCTAGTACTTGACAAAGTATACAGACTACTTTCTCTGTTACTTGGATAGAGCTCCACCCTGTTTCTGTGCCAGTTTTGCTCTGAGCCACGTGACTCTGCAGGAACAACGGTGAAGGGTGAAAAGAAACAGCACCGAAGGCAGCTCAGGTTTTTGGCTCCACCTTAACCAGGTCTAGAGAGAAGAACCTGAGAGCCCCATGACAGTAACCAGGGGGAGGACAGTTCTGTTCCATTGCATGTTGTTCCTAGTTTAACTTTTCTGCACCAGAAATATAAGCCATGATGATAACTTCCAGTCCCTTGGGGAAATACCATATTACCTTCCAGCATCCCTAAGAATTCCACCACAGATATCTAGAACAGATCAAAAACAACCATTTGCTGCTTTCATCCAACCATTTGCTACCAACTATTTGTTGCTTTAACTGACTTTTGTAGGTATCTCCTCTTTCCTTTCTTTTCCAATTCCATTTTAGAAGCTTCAGTAGCAGCACACTGGATAAAGCCTTTGAAAGACATCTTTCTAGCTTTAATCTCCCTACGAGAAACATTTACTCAGTCAGATTGATCGGTACTCTTCCCTGGAACAGGTCATATACAGGTCCCAACTACCACTTTCTGCTCAGAGAATATCTTCCCACTCTTCCAACTATCCAGATACTCCCCACACTTCAAGGAGCAGCCTAAATTCTGCATTTACAAATAAACTTTTATTGATTTCTCTAGTCATTTCTCTTTATAGTTGCTCTGTCTACCCACCGTATCTCATTTCTTTAGCTAGATTGTCACGAGCCAAAATCTTAGGGCAGTATCTTATGCTTCAGTGTAGCCCACGCGTTGCTTGGAACTGAAAACAGGTGACTAATTTAAACATTGACTGCGTAATGCCTACTGTATCCCAAATGCTGGTGATGCAAAGAGCAATACCTGACCTCACGCCTGAAGGTGATGAATGACCTCCTCTCTACTTGGGCAACATTGGGCTTGGTGGACTGAGGGATAAGTCAGCCATCTCATGACCAGGTTTTCATGTGGGGAGGAAACTGACTCCTCCCATAGCATCCCCTGCCCTAACTCCTGAGACCAAACCGACCTCGATTGACCAGGGGTGCCTGCAGTAAGAACTGGGACTCCATGTCCTTGCCTGCCTTCCTTACTCACCTGCAGCCTTGTCCAAGACGCAGTAGTCTGGGGAGTTGTCAAAATAGACAAGATCAGTCCGGGTGGCACGGCGGTAGCCTTGGCGAGCTGCTGTGAAGTTGGCACCATCTTGGGTGGCCGTCACCTGTACAGCCCCATCGTAGCGCCGCCGCAGATAATCACCTGTGCGGCGGAAGTCTGACAGTGCACGCCAGCAGGTGCGCAGAGTACAGGAACCACTCACGCCATGGCACTTGCACTCCAGTTTCAGAAACCGCCGTACAGCCTGGGGGAGGGGGAGGCAGGTAAGGAAGAGGCAGCCGGTCAGGGCACTTTTTAGTCATTCGCAGGGCCAAAAACATGAATTCTCTGAGATCTCCTGGCCTTGGCCCTGACTGGCTGGTTGAGCCTTGGTCACTCCCACATCAGATCCCACCCATTCTTCCTGATCAAGTTCAAGAACATCTTCCAGGAAATTTTCCTGGACTAACAGTGCTTTCCTTTCTGTATAGCCCAATGGACTTTAAAGCCAAAGCATTCTTTCTGTTCATGATTACAGTGTGCTCGCACCTCATCTAGTTTTCACGTTTTAGAGCGCCCAGGTATCATGCCTTCTACTTTTGCAGCGTGCCACTTTCCAGCACAGTACTAGGCACATAGAAGGTGTTCAAATACCAGTAAACTGACTAGAATAAGCTCTTATTTTCTCAGTCTTTATGAAGGCAGTTCTTTCCCTTCTTAAAAAGTTACTTTCCTTCTTTTCTCCACCTTTTCCAACCTTCCACCTGTGTGAAGATTCTTTATGCACCTGATTGAACCTAGGCATTCCCAAGCTCCCTTGCATGTAGCACTCCTGTCCAGGATGTTGAGGGTTTTGCAAGTGATCTAGAAGCCTTCAGCTCTTCCACCTTCACATTTAGTCCATGGTCACATACTGGTCACCCCCAGCAAATAGGAATACACATACACAGACACGAGTACTGACCGTGCGACCACAGCGGTTGTTATGTAAGTTCATGAGGGCCCGGGCATCCTTAAGCCTCTTCTCCTTGGCATCCACAAAGGCCTTGGCAAAACGGACACCATAGTGGATGTTGTCACTGCAGCCACCCCAGTCAAAGTCCCCACGTTGGTCATGATGTCGGCCACGGGTGTAGGGGTCACAGCTGCACACGCTCAGTTCACCCTGGCTGCAGGCACGAGTGATGGCATGTACCACCCCTGCTGATGAGATGGCATATACAAATGCTGCTTCCCGGCTACCTAGAGAAAGAAAGGCACAGGTGTGCTTCAGGAAAGAGGCCCATGTCTGTCCCCTTCTTCAGCCCACACAACCTCTGGCTCTGAAACTTCCTCTCCTCACCTTTTCTTTCCCAGAGCTACCCCTACACCCCATTTATTCAAGGCACCCTTCCCTTCCAAGAGCATCCCCCGGAGTATCTGACCTCTTCCCCTTAGCCTTCAACTCTCCATCGACTTCTTTGTGCATCTGACCTCTTTGGCTGAACTATACTCTTGTTTCCTTCCAAATTCCCTGCGTCCATCCATTGAAAAGTTTTATGGTGAAGCATCCCCTCCCGCTGAGTGCCGGAACTGGCTGAGCTAAGCCTGTCTTAGCACATGTTCCAGGCCTTTTCAGGCCCACCCTGCTGGACAGTTCCCACACGATGGAGACCCCAGGCGAGGGGTCAGCCTGTTGGGAGAGGCAAGCCACCTTCCCTGCCTGCTGTCCTTTCCTCTCTGCTCTCGGGTACTGATGAATTATCACCCCTGTATGCCTGACACCTCCAGATTCCAGTCTCATTGCCTTTTTCCTAGTTTACTTCTAGCTCTGTTTAGTTTCTTTGCTGAGCTGGGGCCAAACCACTGACTCTCCAAATATTTACATATCACCTTTCTGTTTATCTCTTGTTCCCATTACTGTAGTGTTGGGAGGGTTGAGGTGACAACAGTGATGGTGGTAGTAAGAACAGAGGATCTGTTCCTAGACCTCAGCTTTGTAGTATACAGAAGAGCCCCAAACTGGGGGTTGGGGGTTGGGCAGGGAAAAGGAGGGATAAAAGGAATGCTTTACCTTTGTCTCATAGTCCCAGCGCACTGGAATTTAGAGGAGCCCCTGCCTTCAAATGTAAGGTACTGAGAGTCTGTTCCCAATTGTATGCTTGGCCCACAGTTGTTTCTGTCATTATGAAGTAGTGTGTGTGTGTCGGGGAGGTGCGGGGGAGATCTTGCCTACCCATCCTCCTAACCACCCCAGGCATAGAAACGGAAGGAGCTGGGCAGGGTGGAAGAAGCCCCTACTTCTGAGCATGACGCGGCCAAAGACAGTGTGGTCCCGGTCCAGCGTGGTGCAGTTCCAGCGGTGGTGGCGGAACTGGTGCTGACACTCCCGGATCCATTCTCGGGCACCCTCGCCCACCGAACGCATGATGTCTGGGTAACGCTGGCACAGCTGCCGCTGCCGGCTCACCAAACCAGGGATATTGTCACAGATCACTCGGGCACCCAGTGCCCCAATGTACCTGCAAGGTGGAGATGGCCCTGTCAGAGCATCCTAGCCCTTTTTCTGCATCAGGAGGTGAATAAAGAAGGGGGAAGTTTGTCATCCAAACCTTGGAGAGATTCCCTCCCCTCTCCCCAACCCACATCCCTAAAGCTGATGGGTGGAACCATTCCCCACAGGCTCTGAAGAAACAGCTGTGCACTTGCGGAGAGAGTGACTGGGCGTTCTCCCACCGCCACCAGTTACCCGGCCGAAGGCCAAAGTGACACACGCTCCCAGAACACAGGCTTGGCCTGTATCACATACAAAGAAGCTGTGGGCATGTCACACAAACCCACTGCCTGCTTATTTAATAAACATTAAGAGCCTCGTGGAGAGATAAACCAACAGAACAAGGGTCTGAGACAACACTCTTGCACCTACGTGTCAGAGGCACATCCTGCATGACTGGTCCATGAAGACGTGGTTTGGTGGTAGGGAGACTGGGAGACAGAGAGGGGCTGATGGGAAGAGACAGTGGGCAATTTTGAGTAATGTTTACGGCTCTAGGCAGACCCATGCAGCTAAAAAATCTTCATTCCCAATTTTGAGATCTGGGGAGAAAGACCCCACTCCCACTTTCCTCCCCATACCCTTCATTTCCAGGCCCCAGGGCCTTTCTTAAATAATGAACCTTTGAAAATCATCTTCCCCAAGCTGTAAGGCAAGATGTCCTGGATGGATCTGCACAGGCAGAGGGCTTTTTGCAATGGGAAGCCAAAGTCCAAATTAAAGTAACGGGGTGACTCTCCCCTTTCTCTCATCCCAGTCTGCCCAATATGAACAATTAGAAGATCAATTGAGATGGGCTACTAAAGGATAGGTGTGTTGCTAGAGTCATTCTCAAGTTTCCCAAGGCAGTATTTTCTCTTCACTTAAATACTCTTAGCCTGTACTCTACCACAGCCTCAGGAAGAACATTTCAGAGAGAAAACCGGAGAGTGTTACCCTTTTCTCCCTAAGAGGCCACCAAACGAGATCTGACCCATTCACCTACTTCCAGCTCATCAGCCCAGCTTTACTTCTCGTTCCCTCTCTCTAACCCCTCAGCACCTTCCTTGATTTGCTGGGCATTCTCTGTTCTGTCCACAACACATCAAAGGGATGCCCTCTCTCCCCTTCTCTGAACAGGTGGGGGCCCTGGAGGGCAGTTGCTGCTGCAGACAGAAAAGATTTGGTTTGAGCTATGAATGGGCCTGTGGTTTGGGAACGGGAACAGCCCCAAAATGGGCCTAGAAGTGGTTAAGGAGAAGGGAGGGAAGCTGGTGGAGGGGGGAGAAAAGTTAAACTGCCCTGGGCTCTGTGCCCCTCTCTGCCCCCTACAGACACACACTGCATTCCCACAGCCGGCCCTCACCCACAGACTGGATCACCGCTGGTGACACCAACTCAAACAAACACAAGGAGGGCTGATGCTTGCCTCTTCGGGAACTCAGCAGGGCTGATGGGGCCCATCTGTCCCCGGGGAGGGTTGAGAGGGCTGGCCCTCCGCTAACAAATCCCATGGAATCAGCGTCCCCAGCACTGTCCATCAGGGCAGCAGCTTCCAGGAACAAACAAAATAAACACCCAGGCTGGGCCAGGCCGGAAAGGGCTGCCTGACGCACAGCCCCGAGTTACACCCACTGCTGTGGTGCTTTGTTTGGAGAATCTAGACAGTTGGAGTTGGAGCTCCTCCCTGTCTCACCACCGTTCAGCTTCCCCAGTTCAGCTCCAGAGTACTGCTCTAGGCAATGGGTGTGTGTTTTCTTACTGGGGCTTAGGGGGCGGAGGTTGGATGGGAATGGGAGACCAATAATCCAACCCTCATGAGACAGTCTGGAGTGGGGCAGGCCAAACTCTGGCAAAAAGTCCTTCCTGTGGTCTGACTTAAATTCATTCTGCTACAGCCCACATAGGTCCTTTTTGTTACATCCTCACTGAGCATGGGAACATACGCTCAGTATCTAAGTTGGGAAGATAATTAATTTTCTGTACCACCATCCTTACCCTACTAAGTAACTGCTTCAAAACTCTACAGAGGGTAGTACTTGCCTGCTGTTAGTAGTGGGCCCCTGTGGTCAATGAGGGAGGCCTCCATCTCCCTCTTAGTTCAATACATGTCTGCAAAATGCCTACCGTGTGTCAAGCCCTGAGCTTAGATGTTAGGGGAACAAAGATGTTTAAGGTATCTCCTAACTCATGGTCTGGCAGAGGGTACCAGATGCCCCTGACTCTCTAGATTTGTTTTCCCTTCCAGAAGCTCTTCACTTCCTTCCCAGCCTCCTGCCCCAGAATGCTTCTCTTCACCTGCTTTTGATCAACTCACATCCCTTCCTTTGACGAAGTGGACTCATACCCTACTCTAACCTCTTGCTACTTAGTGTGGTCCCCAGAACAACAGTATCTGCATCACCCAGGGAGTTGTTAGAAATGCAGAACCTCAGGCCCCTCCCCAGGCCTACTGAGTCAGGTCTGCATTTCCTCCTATGATTTGGACACACTGCTCCATGAAGGGAGGGATTTTGTCTGTTTGTTCATATCAATATCCCAGTCCTGAGAACCCTGTCTGGCACATAGTAGGTATTCGATAACTATTTGTTGAACAAACACCTGACTTCTTGGATTTATCCCCAACTCCTTTGTCCCCCTAGCCAGCCATAAACTAAATTTCAATTGTAGCTTTACTCCTTGTTGACATGGCCAGCCTATTTGCAGATGTCTTATGTTTGTGTACTTTTAATGAGGCCAGGGATCCTCCTCCTTTTATGTGTAGCCCCCAGTGTGGTGGGTTCAGTCCCCCACATATAGCACTTTGAACACAGAGATAAAACTGTTAGCCTTGGCCGGGCGCGGTGGCTCACGCCTGTAATCCTAGCACTCTGGGAGGCCAAGGTGGGCGGATCATTTGAGCTCAGGCGTTCAAGACCAGCCTGAGCAAGAGCGAGACCCCGTCTCTACTAAAAACAGAAAGAAATTAATTGGCCAACTAAAAATATATAGAAAAAATTATCCGGGCATGGTGGCGCATGCCTGTAGTCCCAGCTACTGGGGAGGCTGAGGCAGGAGAATCGCTTGAGCCCAGGAGTTTGAGGTTGCTGTGAGCTAGGCTGATGCCAAGGCACTCTAGCCCGGGCAACACAGTGAGACTCTTGTCTCAAAAACAAAACAAACAAACAAACAAAAAACTGTTAGCCTCCCTGAATGTGCATTTGTACTGTGGTATTAAGTACTTTATAGTTCACAAAACATTTTTCTGCACAAAAGTGCCATGAAAGAGATATCTCCATTTTCTAGGTGAAGAAACTGAGGTTCAGGGGGATTAAGTGATAGTACCCAGCTCTGTCCATCAGGGTTAGTCAGAGGAGAACCAGGATGAACCAAGGTCATCTGACTCCAAAGTCCAAGCTCACTTTCATTGCAGAGGCAAGAGAAGCACACAGTGCTTACCTAGGGGTGGACCAGTCTGGCTCCAAAATTGGCGTGAACTTAAGCCACTTTCTTACCGCTCCTGTCCTATATCTCACTTTCATTTGTGATATGAGGATAATAATAGAACCTACCTCACTGGATTATTCTGGACTGACAAAGTGATGCTCACAAGGTGCTTGGCCACAGTGCCTGCAGCTGAGTAAGGGCTCATTAAACGGCAACTGTTGTCAGTAACAGTAATACTAACATCATGATACCACTCTCCCATGTTTCTCTCTTTGTGAGCCCATGCGCACAGTCCTGCTTTTATGATTCCCTGCAAATAACCCCCTGCAGAATGCAAAATGGAACAGGAAAGCATATGACAGGAGCCCCCTATTTCTTGTTCTGTTTGTCATAGACTAAGAAGAGACCACCTGTTTCCTCCTCCAGCTAAAGGTAGAGAGAAGGGGAGGGGCGGTTGAGAGTAAGGGGAAGAATCTTGGGCTATCAGAAAGATCCGACTGTTACCTGATAATGATGGCTTCTGCTCCAGAGTGGAACACGGACACACAGAGTCAACAGGCATCTCTTCCAAGGGTTCTACAGAATATCAATCTTGCTGGGTTTTTTCTTAAAGAATTACACTTTGGGGGCCTCACCTGCCTTTAGAAGGCAGCTTTTTACCTTATCCCTGACCACTGAGGCAGGCATCTGGTCTGCAGCTATGGCAGGTGTGGGGCAGGGAGGCTGAAACAACTGCTGTACCTGCTCTCCATCCTGGCCCTGCTGCTGCCTTCTTCCATTTTATAGGGGCTGCTAAGTCCCTCTGTGTGTCACCCGCCTCCCTCCCTAGCTCTTTCATTTAGGAGTTTTTCCAAAATCTTGAATATGAACCACATTGGGGGAGGGTAACAGAGGGAGAAAAGAAAGGGGAGAATGAGCAGTCAAGGGTACAAAATGGGGACTAGAGGCCGGGCACAGAGGCTCATGCCTATAATCCTAGCACCTTGGGAGGCCGAGGCAGGCGAATGGCTTGAGGCCAGAAGTTTGAGACCAGCCCGAACAAGAGCAAGACCCTATCTCTACAAAAAATAAAAAAATTAGCCCAGCATGGTGGTTCGCGCTTGTAGTCGCAGCTACTCAAGAGGATGCGGCAGGAGGATTGCTTGAACCCAGGAGTTTGAGGTTGCTGTGAGCTAGGCTGATGATGCTGTACTCTGGCCCAGGCTACAGAGCAAGACCGTGTCACAAAAACAAAACAAAACAAGGACTAGGAAGAACTCCACTTGGGTTTTTAGGAGCCACTACCAGAATGCTGAAATTACCAGAGTGACACTTCCTCACCAACACCAGCTGGTCCCCAAGACTACATCCCAAACCAGTAAGAAAGCAATCAAGAGTTCCTAAAAGCAAATTGCCATCCGGGCCAGATAAAGATGGACAGGGGTCACTTCATGCTCTCTAATCAGGGACCCTGAAGACACAAGTCCCCAGCAAAACCAAGCCCATGAAGGTAAAAAAAAAAAAAAAAAAAAAAGGTAGCTTTGATCTCACACTGAACTTTGAAAGGCTTTACTCCTCATCCACCATTCTTCCCTTTCCCTTTCTAAAGGAATGTATCAAGCCAGATGTAGGACATAGGCCACCCTGCTCCCCCATCCAGAAACCCCCACCTTGCCTTCCCCAACAGTGCAGAGATTAACAA
>CAUYRT010048709.1:0-16392 GCA_963574885.1 Lepilemur ruficaudatus
TACAGGCATGCGCCACCATGCCCAGCTAATTTTTTCTATATATTTTTAGTTGGCCAATTAATTTCTTTCTATTTTTAGTAGAGACAGGGTCTCGCTCTTGCTCAGGCTGGTTTCGAACTCCTGACCTTGAGCAATCCTCCCACCTTGGCCTCCCAGAGTGCTAGGATTATAGGCGTGAGCCACCACATCTGGCCTCAATTCTACTTTATCCGATATTAACATCAACAGTCCTGCTTCTTTCTATTAATGTTTGCATTATATACCACTTTCCATCCTTTACTTTGTACTCTACATATGTCTTTGTATTTTTGTTTCTTTTTTATTGATGTATAATAGCTGTACATATTTTGGGGGTACATGTGATATTTTGATACCTGTATACAATGTGTAATGATCAAATCAGGGTAATTGAGATATCTGTCACCTCAAACATTTATCTTTTCTTTGTGTTGAAAACATTATAATCTTCTCTTCTAGCTGTTTTGAAATATATTGTTAACTATAATTTCTCTATTATACTATTAAATACTAGAATTTATTCCTTCTATCTAACTGCATTTTTGTACCCCTTAACCAACTTCTCTTCATCCTCTCTCTCCCCTTACCTTTTCAGCCTCTGGTAACCACCAACCTAGTCTCTAGCTCTATGAGATCCACCTTTTTAGACTCCATGTACGAATGAGAACATGCAGTATATGCCTTTCCACGCCTGGATTATTTCACTTAACATAATGACCTTCAGTTCCATCCATGTTGCTGAAAATAACAGAATTTCATTATTTTTTATGGCTGAATAATATTCCATTGTGTATATATACCACAGTTCCTTCATCCATTCATCCAGTGATGGACACTTAGGTTGTTTCCATAACTTGACTGTTTTGAATAGTGCTGCAATAAACACGGGAGGGCAGCTGTCTCTTCGGTATACTGATTTCCTTTCATTTAGATATATACCCAACAATCCCATTGCTGGGTTATATAATAGTTCTATTTTTAGTTTTTTGAGGAATATCCATAGTGTTTTCATTAATGGCTATACTAATTTACATTCCCACCAACAGTGTAGGAGAATTCCCTTTTCTCTGCATCCTTGCCAGTGTTTTCTTTCTTTCTTTCTTTTTTTTTTTTTGTATTTTTGATAAGTTCTAACTGGGGTGACGTGATACTTTATTGTGGTTTTGATTTTCATTTCCTTAATGACTAGTGATATTCAGCATTTATATATATCTTTTGGCCATTTACATGTCTTCTTTTCAAAAATGTCTAATCAGATCTATGCCCATTTTTAAATTGGATTTTTTTTTTTTTTTGGCTATTAAGTCAGTGAGTTCCTTATACTTTCTGGTTATTATTCCCTAGTCAGATGAATAGTTTGCAAATATTTTCTCCCAATCTGTAAGTTGTCTCTTCGCTCTGTTGATTGTTTCCTTTGCTATGCAGAAGCTTTCTAGTTTGAGGTAATCCCATTTATCTATTTTTGCTTTTGTCACCTGTGCTTTTGAGGTCTTACCCAAAAAATCTTTGCCCAGACCAATGTGCTGAAACATTTCCCCAATGTTTTATTCTATTAGTTGTATAGTTTCATGTCTTACATTTAAATCTTTAATCCATTTTGAATTGGTTTTTGTATATGGTAAGAGAGAAGGTTCTAGTTTCATTCTTCTGCATATGGGTATCCAGTTTTCCCAGCACCATTTATTGAAGAGACTATCCTTTCCCCAGTATCTATTTTTATCACCTTTATTGCTTAGATCTTTTATCCATTGTGAGTTGATTTTTGTGAATGATGTAAGATAATGGTCCAATTTCATTCTTTTCCTTGTGGAAATCCAGTTTTCCCAGCACCATTTAATGAAGAGACTATCCTTTCGCCCACTGTGTTCTCTTGCTGCCCTTGTCAGAAATTAGTTGACCATATATGTTTGGGTTTATTTCTGGGCTTTCTATTCAGTTCTGCTGGTCAATGTGTCCATCTTTATGCCAGAACCATACTGTTTTTTTATTACTATAGATTTGTAATGTAATTTGAAATAAGGACGTGATAAGGAAGTGTGATGCCTCCAACTTTGTTTCTCCTTCTCAGAATTTCTTTAGCTATTCAGGGTCTTTGTGGTTCCATAAAAATTTTAGGATATTTTCTCTATTTCTGTGAGGAATGTCATTGGAATTTTGATAGAGATTGCATTAAATTTGTACAGTGCTTTGAGTAGTATGGGTATTTTAACAATATTAATTCTTCCATTCTGTGAGCATGGGATATTTTTCCATTTATTTGTGTCTTTTTAAATTTCTTTCATGAATATTTATGGTTTTTAGTACAGGTCTTTCACCTCCTTGGTTAAGTTTATTCCTAAGTGTTTTGTTTTGCTATTATAACTAAAATCATTTTCTTGATTTCTTTTTTAGCTAGGTCATTGCTTGTGTATAGAAATGCTACTGATTTTTACATGTTGGCTTTTTATCCTTCAACTTTACTGAATTGATTTATTAATTCAAACAGATTATTTTTGGTGGAATGTATGCTATACATAAGATTATGTCACCTACAAATAGAGATCATTTTACTTTTTCGTTTCTAATTTGGATGACTTTTATTTCTTTCTTTAGCAGAAGTAAGGGAATAATAAAGATCAAAACAGAAAGAAATCAAATAGAGAATAGTAAAGCAATAGAAAAAAATCAATAAAACTAAGAGTTGGTTTTTTTGAAAAAATAAACAAAATCAACAAACCCTTAGCTAGACTAAGAAAATAAGAGAGAAGAGTTAAATTAATAAAATCAGATGTGAAGGTGGAGACATTACAACCAACACTTCAGACATAAAAAGGATCATAAAGGACTATATTGAACAATTAATTATTTGCCAACAAACTGGATAATCTAGAGGAAATGAACAAATTCCTAGAAAAATACAATCTACCAAGGTTGAATCAGGGAGAAATAGGAAGCCTGAACAGACCAATAACAAATAAAGAGATTGATGTAGTAATTTAAAACCTCCCAGCAAAGAAAAGCCCAGGACCAGATGGGTTTTTGGCTGAATTCTACCAAACATTCAAAGAAGACTTAATACCAATGCTTCTTAAACTCTTCCAAAATATGGAGCCAGAGTGAATATTTCCAAACACATTTTACAGGGCCAGCATCACCTTAATACCTAAGACAAAGATACCACCAGAAAAGAAAACTGTAAGCCAATACGTCTGATGAACATTGATGCATCCTCTATAAATATTAGCAAACAGAATTCAACAACACATCAAACAGATTATACATCATTACTGTTATGGTTTGAATGTCCCCTCCAAAACATGTTGAAAATTAATCCCCAATGTGGCAGTATTGAGAAGTGGAGCCTTTAAGAGATGACTGAATTATGAGGGTTCTGCCTTCATGAACAGATTAATCCATTCATGGGTTAATGGACTAATGGGTTAATGGACTAGTGAATTATCATGGGAGTGGAACTGGTGGCTTTATAAGAAGAGGAAGAGACCTGAGCTAACACATTAGCATGCTCAGCCCCCTTGCCATGTGATGCCCTGCACAGCCTTGGGACTCTGTAGAATCTCCACCAGCAGGAAGGCTACCGCCAGATGTTGCCCTTGAACCTTGGACTTCTCAGCCTCCATAATTGTAAGAATAAATTCCTTTTTAAAATAAATGACCATGCTTCAGGTACTCTGTTATAAGCAACAGAAAACAGACTAAGGCAATGACCAAGGGAGATTTTTCCATGGCATGCAAGGCTGGTTTAACATAGGCAAATCAATCAATGTAATGCATCACAGTAACAGGATGTAAGTTACAAAGCACATAAAAGTCATCTCAAGTGACAAAGAAAAAGCATTCAATAAAGTTCAACATTATTCACTGATAAAATCTCTTAAGGTTTCAGTAAAAAGGAAAAATTCTTCAGCATAATAAAGTCCATTTGTGAAAAACCCACAGCTAACACCATACTTTGTGGAAAAAAACTGAAAGCTTTTCCGCTAAGATTCGGTAGGAGACAAGGATGCCCACTCTTGCTATTTCTGTTCAACAAAGTCCTAGAAGTACGTGATGTGAATTTCTTGTAGATAATATATATTGGATTTTTAAAAACTTCATGCTGCCAATCTCTTTTTAATTGGTATGTTTAAACCATTTATGTTTAAGATAATTAGTGCTATGTTAGGGCTTTAAGTCTGACATTTTAATATTTTTTTCTGTTTTATCCCTCTGTTTCTCTCTCTCTCTTCTCTCTCTCTTTCTCTCTCTCTCCCTTTCCGTCCTATAGGTCATGTGGACAGTCATTAGAATTCCATTGGTTTGTTTATAGTATTTTTGAGGATAAAACTTTGTGTCATTTTCTTGGTGGTTGCACTAGGTATTACAATATTCACATGTAGCTTCTCATATTTTACCTGTATCAATGTTTTATCACTGACAGTGAAGTGTAGAAAATTTATTTTTGAAGTGTTTTTGACTCCATGTTAACACTAGTTAATTCTTGACATTTCAATTTGGTATAATTTTTTACCTTTACATTTTCTTATAGTGCTTGATTTTTAGCAAAGATTGAGCGTGTTCAGGATAGTATAGCCATAGACGGTGCTTGATTTTTATAAAGCAATGGATATATACTAAATTTATGAAGTCACTATCCTTCATCCTGTTACATTTTGAAAATGTAGCTATATATTGTCATCCAAAAAATGTAGTCAATTTACATTGTGATTAAAACTTGAAACTCCTCAGCATTTATAAACTAGTGTTTAGATTTGATGCACTTGAAAATTGAGCAACAAAATCATTTTTTACACATGGCCTAATTTTTCTATGATCAAATCAGTTTCTATCCTAGCATTAGCAATATAGACCATGGGGGTGGTGGCAGGTTTCTCTTACAACTTGTATCTAGCCCAGGGAAAGCCCCCTTCTCTTCAGCCTCTTCCTTACTCCTCTCTTAGAGGAGGGAAGACTGATGTGATGGATTAGATTAAGGAGCACTATGAGCAGGACTACTGTGCATTGATAAATGACACCCATGCATGTAGAACATGTCCACACTCTTCTCTCTCTTACAGTCCCAAAGAGGTAAGCTAAGACAGTGCCTACTTGTGAAGGCTGGGCTCTGCCAAATTTCTCCTTTTTCCTTTCTTCTCACTGGAAATTCTGGCTGTCATCCCTGCACACTAGGAGTCAGCTGGTGGTAAGATGTAGAATTAGAGAGTGGAAGAGATACTGCTTCCTGCTTGAGCCTAAGCCTGTACTTCAACCCAACTTGGCCTGAGGGCTGTGCATTGAGGGGTCGTAGGAACTGGCCTAGTGAATAACATTCCAGGTCCTTGTGTGTACATCTCCTTTAGGGAAAGTCCTAGGAGAGGGCAGAGCAACAGTGTAGGGTAGAGGTGGGACATCCTTGTGTCCTCTGGATAAATACTAGCCCCACACTGTCAGATTCTCACCAGTAACGCTGCACATTTGGCTGTCTCTCAGTCTACTGCAGATGATGCAGATGGTGACCCAAATGCCGTAACCCACATTGAAATGTCACGTGTACCCAATTAGATAGACATGCCCTCAGGTGTTGCCATGCCCTCATCCAGACATCAGCACTTAGTATTTGCAGACAGGATTGGTGGACTCTACATATGAAAAGATAAGGGAAGTTTCTGTAGTTTCAATCATTTGCAGAGTCATCATTCCCTCCCTGTTCTCTTTTCTGTTTCTTCCCCATTCATTTCTTGGGGTTGGGAGGAGTGTTCTATGCTACTTAGCCTTATTGGCACCTGCTTTCATTTTCTGAGTTCATATCAGGAACTTGGAAAATGAAAAGTTTTCTACACTTCACTCTAAGTGCCCTTTTGCCTTCCTAGGGCTCATACTGATGCAAAACTTGGCAATCTGAATAAAAAGACTGATGGGAAACCTCCTAAACTCCAGTAGTTTCCCTACTCTTTACTTTTCCCTCTGTATTTCATGCACCATCCTCAGGCACCATAAAACCACTTTCTGGGTCTTAATCTGGTATTGCAGTAAGCAAGTCATCCTATTTCAGATATCATTTAATCTCTCAATAGTTTGACCTTGGCATTTAGATTGTCCAAACTGGCAAACACATCCCAGGTGAACTTACTGGTTTCTGCCATTTCTCCGTTGTCTCAATTACAGTTAGAATTGGACACTTCAGTCCATCATTAGTAACTACACCTACTTATCTAACTAATTATCAATTTTCCTTGCACACAATGTTGTTCTATGTACCTCATATTATATGATTTCTTTGAAATAGAGAACACATATCACTTCTGCCCTTTTGAAAAATAACTTTCAGCTCTCATTAAGTTACATATTTGACATTTTGTCCTGCAGCATTGGTACCACTTTCCAATATATATTTTCTCTTGTACAAAAATCTCACACTTACAGGCTCATGTGAACTGTTAATAGAAGCATAGTCATAATGTGATGAATAAATTTCCTGCTGGTGGTCAGTTTCCAAGTATGCCTCCACATGATCAGGTAGAGTCTGCTTTATATTCTCTATAATCAATCCTCAACTACCTGTTCCACAACAGTTTGTCCACCACTGGAAAATAAATTCTCTGTTCCCATAGGCTCTAGTTAAGTTGCATTCCTCCGCCATCCCAAAATAAATCCACTAGTGAGATCACACCCATATCACATGGTGCCATCACTCAAATTGAGCTCTAATGGAATTGTCATAAAGTAAGTATTCCCTAATACATGCACAGGAAAGGGGAATGAAAACCTCCTGGCAAATTTAAGATGGTCATGGTAAAGTGGTTCCAGGATGGGAGGTACTTTTCTATTTCAGTTCATCTGAATACTGAAATCTTGACCAAAAGACTCCTTATCAGCTTGCATTAACCATACTGTCTCATGATGAATTAAAACAGAATGTCTAATTTGAGAAACACATAACATCATTTTGCATCCTCGCACCAAGAATACCTTGTGTTTTTTTTTTTTTTTTTTTTTTTTTTGAGACAGAGTCTCACTCTGTTGCCTGGGCTAAAGTGCCATGGACTCAGCCTAGCTCACAGCAACCTCAAACCCCTGGGCTCAAGTGATCCTCCTGCCTCAGCCTCCCGAGTAGCTGGGACTACAGGCACTACCATGCCCAGCTAATTTTTTCTATATATTTTTAGTTGTCCAATTAATTTCTTTCTATTTTTAGTAGAGACGGGTCTTGCTCTTGCTCAGGCTGGTTTTGAACTCCTGACCTTGAGCAATCCTGCCGCCTTGGCCTCCCAGAGTGCTAGGATTACAGGCGTGAGCCACCGCGCCTGGCCCAAGAATACCTTGTTTAATGGTCATAGATGATAACATTTATTTGTGCCAGAGGAATAATGTTTTTATGGCTCCTGAATGTAAGTTCCCTATTTAGTAGATTTATTTTTATCTAATGAATTAAAAATACCAGTGTGAGTATTTTGCTAAGACAGGGGATTAGATAACATCCCAGTGTCCCAGAACAGGGCATGGATACTTCATCTCAAAATATTCAAGGAATTCCCAAGAGAAACTTTTTAGCAATGACAAATGCAATAGTTTATGCTATTCACTACGTGAGAGAGGAGCCATCCACCACGCTTGTCCATTCCCTACTGTGCTGCCAGTATTAATTTTATAAAAACACACCCCTATTAAAATTCTTTCAATTATTGTCTAAAAGACAAACATAAAACTCCTTCTCATGTGACTTTTAAAGACTTTCTGTGTTTTGACCAAAACTTCCTTAGCAGGCACATCTCTCTTCTTGTTCTCCTGAGAGTCACCACCCCCTTTTACCTGGCTCCCATGTCAACACAGAGCTCTCTGTCCTTTTCTAAGTCACTGATGTATTCTCCCTCCCCTGAAGGTCCTGGGTCATGCATTATTTGTGGTGACTCTATTCTGTCTTCCTTGCAGCTGTTTCAGTTTGGTGTTCGCCTGTCCTAAATTGCCAGTGCTTCTTGATTATTCACCCTGAAACCCGTGGGGAAAGATGGTTCTGTCCTTGGGTCGGGAAGAAAAGGCTGCGCTCTAAGTAGTGCTGCTCTAGGCAGGGTTGGGGGCTGAGCAATGACACCTTCACTTATTTCCCTGAGTGGGCTCTCTCTTCAGAAACATTATATCTGTGGGCTCTAAATATTCTCAAATTGAGGAGACCGGATACATCTCAACGCCCCAATCATGGAGTACTTTATCAGGAACTTCCCAAGTTGAAAGCCTTCTGGTCTGATCTTTCTGTTCTAATGTGAATTTCTCTTGGCCCAGTGGGGTTGATGCTGTTTCTCACCTTTTATGTTTCCGTATGGCTCCTTAATTCTCTGTGAAAGGTATTGGGGTACAAAGGTAAAAGTTGAGGTGCCAATCAGGTGACATCAGTTCCCTGCAGAACAGTAATAGACATGGGATGAGTCTAGTTCCCCATCCCTTTCCTTCTCCATACCCCGCCTCCTGGATATATAAATTATTTTCTTATCTCCTCATTGGATGACAAGAGAGGTGCAAGGGCTGCCTCGGGGATACTAGACCCCCTTGTTTTAGGTGGCCTATTGTTCTGCATCTGGAAACCTCTAACTCTTGGGTTTTTAGTCCCAGCACTAAGGCAGAAACACATGAAAGAAGAAGAAGGAGGGTTTAGGTTTAATGATCAAGAGTTAGAAGAGGATTTTTACATTCCTCTCAAAACAATATTGCTGCCTTAATTTTCTTTAATATATGTAAAGTGCAAAATAGAAAAATGGAAAAAATAAACTATCACACCAAAATTTTATAACATATGTAATATATATATATACTTGAAAAGTTAATGTGAAATACAAACCTTTTGTGATAAATGAAAGCTAAGAGAATTTGTCACCAGCAGAACAGCACAACAAAAAATGCTAAATAAAATTCTTCATGCTGAGGCAATATGAGATCCAATAAAAATTTTGATCTGCAATGAGGAATAAAGAGTACCAGAAATGGTAAATTTGTTGGTAAGTATAACATATTATCTTTTATTTTTCATTAAATTATGAGAGGAAGAAATGACTGTTTAAAGCAAAAAAATTATTGTGGAGTCTATGATTAATGTAGAGATAAAATATATGTCCACAACTACACAATGAGAGAAGTGAATGGACTTATGCTATCATAAATTTACTGTGTTTTATGTGAAGTGGTAAATATTAATGCTAAGAGGCTGTGATAAGTTAAAGATGCATATGGTAAGCCTTGAGCAACCATTACAAATAATACAAAAATTTATAGCTAAAAAGAAAATAGAGGTATTAAAATAAAATACTAAAAATGTTTGCCTATCCCCAAATAAGTTACAAATGTGGAACAGAGGAATAATAAACAAATTGAACAAAGAGAAAACAAACAGCAAATGATATACTTAGACTGAATGATATATATACTTACATTAAACAGAATAAACAATAAAAAGTCAGGATAAGAAAGCAAGGCTGAACTATTTGCTAACAAAAAGGGATGCACTTAAACATAAACACTTAAATATATTGAAAATAAAATTACGGGAAAACGTGTAAACCTACGAATACCGTTGTAGCTATATAAATATCAGACAAAGTAAATTTCTAAAAAAAGAATATCACATGAGATAAAGTGAGAAATTTTATAAAGAGAGTGGGTTAATAAATAATAATGTTGTAAGTGTATGCACCTAAAACAGAGCTTTAAAATTTATGATACAAATGCAGACAGATCTAAAGGGAGAGACACATCCACGATCATAACTGATGATTTTTATTACTCCTTTCTCAGTAATTAATAGAAGAACTAAATAAAAAATCAGTAAAGATTTAGAATATTTTGATAATACTGTCATCCAAATGAATGTGAATGATATTTTATAGAACACTGCACCTACTAGCTGGAGAATGCATATTATTTTCAAGGGCACATGGAATGCTTATCAAGGTAGACTCTATTCCGGGCCATAAAATGTGTCGATAAACATCAAGAGATTGAAAAAGTACAGAATATGTTCTTTGGCCACAGTGAAATTAAATTAGAAATCAGTAAACATGAAATATCTAGAAATCTCTATAAATACCCATACATATTTATAAATGAAATAATATATTCTTAAATAAAACGTTTTTTAACTTGTTACTGACTTGAACCTAAATAAAATATTAATCAAAGACAAAATCACAAGAGAATTGAGAATCAAATTCACAATTAGAATATATTTTGAACTGAATATTATGTAATCACAGCATATCAAAACGTGTTGGATACAGCTAGAGTAGTGCCCAAAGGGCAATTTATATTTTTAAATGCTTATTTCTGAAGTAAGAATGAAAGAAGTTCAAAGAGGCTAGAGAATGGAAAGAGATGGGAAAAGTGCCTGAGACTGTGGATGCGGATAGTGAGGGGCCAGATCAGGACAAGAATTGAACAAGGGGGTTTCAGAATTTCTGCATTGGTGGAGGGGAGTTTGGATGAAACTTTCTGGTTGGAATGGGGGGATAGTGACAGATTACTTGTCACAAAGCTGTATTTTTATATCAAGCATGAGAATTTTATTTAGAATTGCATGTGACAGGTACATAAAAATATTACTGTTTCCTAAAGATGCTTATATTTGCAAATTGCCAAAGAAGAAAGGAAGCAAGAATTCTTACTGAAGAATATTATTAATATTTGAATGAAGTGATGGTGATGGATGGAGATGAAGAAAAGAGAAAAGGGAGAAAGTGAAAGTTCTGCCCAAGCCACTGCTTGGGCAGGGTTAGGAGTTTGACTTGTATTCTAACTGCAATGGGAATGTAATGAGAGATTCAAGCAGCGAAATGTCAGGATTTGATTTGCATTTTAAGATTACTGTAGTTACTCTGGGAGAACTGATCTGAGGTAGGGAAAAGATTTGAAGCAGGGGGGCCACTTAAGAAACTCCTTCAGTAGGCCAGGTTAGAGAGATAATAGTAGACTTGACTAGGACAATATAAAGAGAAAGAAGTTGGTATATATTTCAGGTAGAATATTAAGGATTTTGTGGTGTGTTGAACATGAAAAAGGTAATGAGGGAAAGGGAATGGTGATAAAAGATTTGTAAATTTCTGGCCTGAAAATCTGAATATATATTGGTGGTATTCACTGAGTTGGAGAAGTCAAGTGGAGGAATACATGATGTTCGTGAGAAGGATATATTATAAAAGGTCAGTTTGAGACATGTTAATTTTGAGAGTACCAAGAGAGATTTCCAATTGTAGAATGAAAGTAGGCAGTTGGATTACGGGTATAAAAGCCACAGACCAAGTCAGGACTGGAGACACAAATTGGGAAGCAGAAAACATAAAATAGTGTTTCAAACCTCCTTTCTTGAGTCTGTTGACATTTCACTGTAGACACATTACAGAGGAAGTGCTGAGGAAAAACAGGCAGCTGACAGGGGAGGTTGCTATGCAACAGATGAGGAAAGTCATCCAGCCAGGCAGAATTGATGTTGGCCCTTGGGGACCAAATGGTGTGGTCCTTCCTAGCATTGGCTTCCTTTCGTATTGAGGCTCCTGGCAGGAGCTGATGCCAGAACAAATGTGAAATGCATAAAGATCTGTCTTGGATTTTAGAAAAGCATCAGTTTAATTTGAGTCACCTCACATCTGTATATCATTTTCTGCCTTTTTTAGTTTCTCCAGTCATGCTGGAAGCATAGCAGCATGTGTGGACTTGGGTAGGACTGACTTACTATGCTTTTTCATTTTGCAATTGAAAAACCAGTCTCAGAGAAGTGGAGTGATCCAAATGGGTTCACACAGCTAAAGACAGGCCAAGCACTCCATCCCTGGAATTCTGAATCCCAGCTCAGCTTTCTCTTGCAAGACCACAGCTGCCTCAGCCCCCAGCCCTGGAAGGAACCAGGACAAACATTTATTCTGAACCAGGGATTTCCATGGCTCAGACACACAGGTGCCTGATTGTCCTGGCCACTCCAGTGAGTACCAAGAGCGTCACAGGGACAGCATGATTGTGTCAGTCATAGGAAAGAGGCATAACAGAGTGAGAGTGGACCCCAAGAAGCAATTTCCACACCTAGATGGACCCACTTAGAGCAGGTATGGGGTGGGATTGGGACCTCTGCCTGTACCCTCCTGAATGCAGAGCATGAGCTTAAGCCTCCTAGAACATATTTGAGACAGATGTTGGAATGGAAGAGATCTATTGCTCAAATGGAGGTAGTAGGTAGTGCCTCAGTCCCCAGGTCAGCACTAGCAGAATGCAGGCTTTGGTGTCAGAAAGACCCAGGCCAAAATTTAACACTTTGTTTACTGGTTCTGAGGACTTGTCTAGTCCTTGCAGGTGTCTGTGCCTCAGCGTCCTGATCTGTAAAATGGGGATGCCGACATCCACCTCCCAGGGCTGCTGTGAGAGGAAGACAAGCCCCAGAACAGATCCTGCTGTGATGTACAAGCTGTGCCCTCCTCAGCCCTGCTCCAGTACACAAAAAATTGAGTCCATCTCTGGGCCCACATGAAAGACAGGAAAGACACAGTCAATTCATGAGTGAGGTGCTTACATGGAACCGTTTGGTGGTCGCCGAGGTAAATGCCACACCCACTAATGTGTCTTCTCTCAATTCCTCCTTTTCTTCAGGCCTAGAGCTGAGGAGATGCTCAGGAGATATTTGGCATCGCACTTGTTCCAGTTAAAGTCCCTCATAAAGATTTCTTTCAGAGATGCAGCTTGTTTCTCAGACTGGCCACCCTGTGGCAAGTCCCATGGGTCATCATGTTTCAGGTTGTGGACACTCAGCAAAGATAGAGACTTAGGAATCTTATCTATGACACTTAGACTCACAGAAGATTAGTGTATAAAGCAGAAGCCAATTCATTAACATAAATTCATTTTGACTGGCTGGTGATCACTCTTGTGCACCTTCTCTCCCAATAAAGAAAAATAGCCACAGGCAACTTGGAAGCCTCAGCATCTGAGTGAGGGGAATTGACTGGTCATATTAGTGGCTGGAATTCTTAAGTTAGAATTCTCCATGCACAAAAACCTTTATAGGGAATTTCTCCTTACAAATTCCAGTGTTCTTCACACAACCTACCAAGTTTGAATCATGAAGAACTAGAAAAACTGAATAGAACAATAATAAGTGATTGAATTGTTGATAAAACACTCCCAACAAAGAAAATTCCAGGGCCAAATGGCTTCACTGTTGAATTCTACCAAACCTTTAAAGAAAAACAAATACCAATTATTCTCAAATTATTCCACAACACTTGAGGTGATTATGCCAAACTCATTCTATGAGGCCAGGATTACCTAATACCAAAACCAGATAAAGATATAACAAAAAAAAGAAACCTGTAGGTCAGTATCGCTGATGAATATGGATGCCAAAATCCTCAACAAAATACGAGCAAACTGAATCCAATAGCACATCAAAAAGATTACTCACCATTTTCAAGCTAAATTTATCCCAGGGATTCAAGAATGGTTCAACATACACAAATCAATAAATGTGATACACCATATCAACAGAATGAAGAGCAAAAACTGTATAATCATCTCAATAGATGCAGAAAAAGTATTTGATTCAACATCCCTTCATAATAAAACCTCCCAACAAATTAGGTATAAAAACAACATACCTCAACACAGTAAAGGACAAACCCACATACTGAATGGGGAAAAATTGAAAGCCTTTCTTTTAAGATCTGGAACAAGACAAGAATGCCCATGTTTACCACTTTTGTTCAACATGGCATTGGAAGTCCTAGCCAGAACAATTAGGCAAGAGAAAGAAATAAAGTGTATCCAAATTGGGAAAAAAAAAGTCAAATTGCCCTTGTTTTCAGATGACATGAACTTATATTTTAAAAAACCTAAAGAGTCCATGAAAACAATTGTTAGAACTGATAAATGAATTCAGTAACATTGAGGGATACAATATTAACATACAAAAATCAGTAGCATTTATGTATGCCAACAACAAACAATTTAAAAAAAAATCAAGAAAGTGATCACATTTACAATAACTACAAAAATACAATACCTAGGAATAAATTTAACTAAAGAATGGAAGATCTCTACAATGAAAACTATAAAACACCAATGAAACAGATTGAGGAGGACATAAATAATAGGAAGATACTCCATCCTCATGGGTTAGAATAATTAATGTTGTTAAAATGTCCATGCTACCCAAAGCAACCTACAGATTCAATGCAATTTCTATCAAAATATCAATGGCATTCTTCACAGAAATGGAAAAAAATAACCCCTGAAATGTCTATGGAACCACAAAAGATCCCAAATAGCCAAAGCAATCCCTATTAAAATGAACAAAGGGTGTTGATGATGAATAAAAAGAGGTAAACTAGAAGTCAAGAAGCTGTCTAGGTGCTTGATATAACTCCTTCCATTTAACTCCAAGCTCTTTCATTTATTTCACAAAATGTCATGAGCTGTTGGGTATGAGTGGGCATTTTGTAGATTGGGGTTGGTATGTGTGCAAGGGCAGAGTTGTGAGTTCAAGAGATACGAAACAAAACAAAGGCAGTTTGAGAGTGACATCAAGGCACCAGACTAGGAAACTCCATCTAGGCCCTTGTTCCTCCACAGACAGATAAAATTAACAACATACAAACTATACAAGTTGAGAAGTTAAAACATCAGACCAGTGTAAAATCAAGAGGGGATTCTAGTAAAAGGTGTAGGAAAATTCCTAGCACTTTGCGTACCTATCTGTGACCCTCCCCATACCTGGCATAGTGTGTCACATTTAGGAGGAAACATGCTATACCAAGGCTTCTCTCATGGAATTAAAACAAAACAGTGTACTGTGTATCCAACACTCTAGCTTGTCTGGGGGATGGGTTTCCCTAAACAAAGGGATAGGTTTCTGTCTTACCTTACTCAGAGCATTGACACAACTGGTGTCATAATTTGGAACCTGCAGAAAACAGAGGCAAGCCCTTTAGCATGGTAGAGCTTCAGTTCTACAGGCAGATACCAAGGGAGCAAGAGATAATGAGCTTCTGAGATAAAGCAGGGACAAGCTGCTTCGGGAATTTGAAACAGAGTGTTAAAAGAATACAGTCAAGCCTGGAGCAGACATAATTCCCCAAAAGGTTTGAGAGGTCTTAGAATCTCCACTGGACTAATTGGTGTAGGTTTTCCCCTACACAAAGCCAATCCAAAAAAACTGGGAGAGGTAGGTGTTTATTCAAATACAAAAATCTAAAAAAACCAACAAACAAACAAACAAAAAAGAAAAAAGAAAAAACTACAACCAGATTACAAGGTATACAAAGTAACAGGGAAAAATGTTTCAACAAAAGGAACAAAATGAAGCGCCATAAATTGATCCTAAAGAAACAGACATGTATATCGCTTTCTGGCCTCTTAGCTAAGATCAAGTGAAGAAACACAAATGTATGAGATGCTTGAAAGAATTTAAAATAATTGTCTTAAAAATACTCAATAGGCTAAAACAGAACACAGAAAGACAACTAAACAAAATCAATAAAAAGACACATGAACAAAATGATAATATCAATAAAGCAATAGGAGCTATAAAAAGAAATAAATAGAAATTATGGAGCTGAAAAATACAATAACTGAACTGAAAAAATTACTAAGGGATTCAACAATAGACTAGATCAGGCAGATGAAAGAATCAGTGAATTGAAGACAGCTTATTTGAATTTATTGAGTCAGAGGAGCAAAAAGAAAAAAAGAATGAACAAAAGTAAACAGAGCCTCAAAGGCTTATGGAACACTATCAAGCAGATCAATATATGCATTACAGAAGTCAATGAAGGAGAAGAGAGAGAGAGAAAGGAGAAAAGAGCTTATCTGAAGAAACAATGGCCCCCAATTTCCCAAATCTGAGGAAATAAATGAACATATAAATTCAAGAAGCTCAATGAACTCTAACTAGAATAAACCCAAGGAGACCAAAACAGAGACATAAACAGTCAAAAGAAAAAGAAAGAATCTTGAAAGGAGCAATAGAAAAGTGATTAGTCACATACAATGAAGCTTCCATAAGATTATCAGTAGATTTCTCTGCACAAACCTGCAAGCCATAAGACAGTGGGATGATATATTCAAAATATTGAAAGAAAAAATACCAGTCAACCAAAAATATTGTATCTGGAAAAACTGTTCTTCAAAAATGAAGGAGAAATTAAGACTTTACCAGATAAAGAAAAGCTGAGGGAGTTTGTTACTTCTAGACCTGCTTTATAAAAAATGTTAAAGGAGTCAGGCACAGGCCTGGCACGGTGGCTCACGCCTGTAATCCTAGCACTCTGGGAGGCCGAGGCGGGTGGATAGCTCAAGGTCAGGAGTTCAAGACCAGCCTTAGCAAGAGCGAGACCCCGTCTCTACTATAAAATAGAAAGAAATTAATTGGACAACTAA
>CAUYRT010048712.1:0-65034 GCA_963574885.1 Lepilemur ruficaudatus
GAGTGTGGCAATGACAGAGAGCCCAGTTTTACTGTGATCATCCTGCTTTGTGCCTTTTATCTCAGCACCCCTTCTGATTAATATTTTAAGAGTTCATTTTAGTATTTCAGAAATATCCCAGTATAGACAATAAGTTATATAGTCAGCATGGAAGGATTTTGAGCTGGAGAGTGACATCCAGTTTGCGCTTTTGAGCGATTATTCTAGTTCCTCTGATGAAGTAGTAAATGGTGTAGAATTTACCCTCCTGCCATAAACAGCTAGAAAACTGCCAAAAAAAAAAAAAAACCATGAAATTACTATTTTCAGACATTGGAAAATAGTCAGTACAGAATCATGATCCTGTAAAGGGAAATAAATTGTGTGACTACTACAGTCATCTCAGATTTATACTCAGAGACGCTTTCTAGACTGCAATGCAGAGAGGAAGCTGCAAGCAGAACCCAGAAGTCTTACTGAATTGAGGGGAAATAGAACAGACTTTGGAGAGGCCTAGGCAGCTGGAATTTGCAGGGCAGAATGCTAAAGTAGAGATATTCAGAGAAGGAGTTCCAGAAATCTGTATAGGGGGCCCTTTGAGTCTTTGGCTGAATACTAATCCTTGCATGCATAATGTGAAACTCCGCAAGACCATGCAAATAAGAATTGCCATGGAGCTATGAGATGAACAATTCCCAGAGCTCACATAAAGCAGAGGCACATTTAAATTCTCACAAGCCATAATAGAAAGAGCTCATTAAAAACTCAAAGCATTCAGTAGAGATACTAGTCATGCCTTAGTAATAAAGCTAAAATATTTCTAGAGTAAAGGAATTGGCCCTACCCTAAAAAAAAAAAAATTAAAATAAGTTTTGAAAGGATAAAAACGATCCAAAAGTAACCTAATTTCCTGATAAAACAAACTCATCAATCTCTGAAGAAAGACAAGAAGTTAAAACAGCATCTCAAATGTTGAGCATGATAAACATCCAGTCCAAAATTGTTAGACAAAGCAGCAGCAAAATGTGACCCATAGCAAAAGGAAAATTGGTTGCTAACATTCTCAGAAATGAAAGAGATGATGGAATTATATACAAAGGCTTTACAATAGCTAATGTGAATGGACTTGACGATTTAAAGGAAAAGATGAACACAGTAAGGAAAGAAAGATAAATGGACCATAGAGCTGAAAAATACACTATTTGAAATTTAAAACTCACTGGACAGACTTACCAGTAAACTGATACTTCAGAAAATAAAAATCACTGAAATTGAAGATGTAGCCATAGAAATTTTCCAACAGAGGAAAAAACTGAGAATTTCATTTCTTTTATGAACAAAACACCAGTGACTTGTGTAACAATATATAGGGGCCTAGGATTTGTGTAATTAGATTCCAGAAACTCTCAAGAGGAAAGAGGAAGAGGCAGAAAAAATATTTTAAAGAAACAAAGTCTTTTATATTGATATAAACTGTAAATCTACAGATCCAGGAATTTCAACAAACCCCAAGAAAGATAAGCACAAAGAATATCACATCAAAGCACATCATACTCAAAATGCTAAAAATGACTAACAAAATTTTTAAAGCAGCTGGAGAAAAAAACCACTACACACAGGAGAACAAACAAGAAAACATGACTGCAGGCTTATTGCTGGAAACAATGTGAACACCACCACAACGGAATGCATCTTTAAAGTGTTCAGGAAAACACCCTGTTAACCTAGAAATTTATATCCAACAAAAATACTTGTGAAAAATAAAGGCAAAGTAGAGTTTTTATAAAAACAAAAGATGAGAGAATTCATTGCCAGCAAATTGGACTAAAGAAATGTTGAAGAAAGATCTTCAGGCTTAAGAGAAACAATGCCAGATGGAAACTTGGAGCTACATAAAAGAATGCACTCCAGGATATTTGGCAGCACCCCTGGCCTCCACCCACTTAGGTGCCAGTAGCACCCCTTCAGTTGTGACAACCAGAATTGTCTTCAGACATTAGCCTCTGGTTGAAAACTACTGTAGAATTCAGTAGCGGCTTCATGAAGATTGACAATGAAATTGTAAAAGCAAACCAGTGCTTCATAAAGGAAACATTTTATCCTCAGATACATGAATATTGCTCAGAGTTCCTTTACCAGGGGAGAAGTAAATCTTACATCTCTCATTCATGCACAGAAGACTTTATTTAGTGCATTTCATTCAAAAATCCCAGAGCATTAAGGCCCATTGTGTATAGATGTTGAAAAGCATATGGTAATTTTATTAACAAATCTTTGATTGTTTTGTCGTGGATGCTACTGTTAGTCATCTAATTACATTAGCCTGGTTCTTAGTCATGTTTTTGTGGCATTTCATTTACTGTATGGGCTTTTCAGACAGTTCAAGACTCTGATGTTGCTGTCACATTTCTTCCCTTATCTGAGCTATATACACATTTTTGGGCAAGAAATATTAGCTTGCAGTATTTTCTAAGGCAGGTTGGTAAATGCTTGAGTAGTCATTTCATTGGAAGAATTTATCACAGGCAAGAGAGTTTCACATGGGAATGTATGTATTTTCTGATGAGCAATCACTTTGCATTTATTTTTGCAGGAGCTGCCATCAACAATCTAATTTTAGGTATCATCACCAGGGTCCATGCATGTGTAATTTTGACTGGTTCTACATTTCTTTCATTGTTGAAATTAGTTGAATGATTCCGTAATTTGCTTTAAAATGCAAAGAAGATCGTTTGGTAGCTATCTTTTAATTTGCAGAGCTTGCGCTTCTGCCACTGATGTTTATTTTTCCTGACAAGATTTTAAAAAACGTGGGAAGGACTCATTTCACCTCTGTAACTTCCCATGGAAGCAGCACCAGAATCCTTGAGCAATATCACTACCAGCCTCTCCTGGCCTGACCCATTCTTGGTGCCGATGGCCAGCATTTCCAAAATGAAAGTCTCTTCTGATGCTGGAAGGAGAAAGAGGCTGGGCTGCCTTCCATGCAGGGTAATCCGAACGGTTGTGCAGAAAGGCCTCGTGGAAGTTCTAGCAGAGGGAAGCCATACTGTTACTCTGATCACATTTGCATGATTTCTAGGGTCTCCAGAAAAGAAGGCAAAACCAGTGACCTGCATCCTCAACAACTTCTTATTAAAAAATGAATGCCAAGCTTGTAGGAAGCATTTCATATACAGTCATGCATTGCTTAACAGTGGGGATACCTTCTAAGAAATGTGTTATCAGGTGATTTTGTCACTGTGCACACATCACAGAGTGTGCTTACACAAACCTAGATGGTACAGCCCACTACACACCTGGGCTGTATGGTGTGGCCCGTTGCTCCCAGGCTACAAACCTGTACAGCAGGTGACTATACTGAGTACAATAGGCAATTTTACAATTGGTAAGTATTTGTGTATCTAAAGATATCTAAACATAGAAAAGGGACAGTAAACAATACATTATAAAAGATAAAAAATGGTACCACCTGTGTAGGGCACTTACCATGAATGGAGCTTGCAGGCCTGGAAGCTGCTCTGGGTGAGTCAGTGAGCGAGTGGTGAGTGAATGTGAAGGCCTAGGACGTTCCCGTACACTGCTATGGACTTTAGAAACACTGCACACTTAATTTACAAAAAATGTTTTTCTTCAATAATAAATTAACCTTAACTTACTGTAATGTTTTTACTTTATAGACTTTTCAATTTTTTTTAACTTTTTAACTGTTTTGTGATAACGCTTAGCTTAAAACACAAACACGTTGTACAGCCGTAGAAAAATAGCTCCTTTCTTTATATCCTTATTCCATATGCTTTTTTCTGCTTAAATTTTTTTCTCTTACTTTTTAAACTAAGACACAAACACACACATGAGCCTAGGCCTACACAGGGTCAGGATCGATATCACTGTCTCCCACCTCCACATCTTGTCCCACTGGGAGGTCTTCAGGGACAATAACACACATGGAGCTGTCATCTCCTGTGATGACAATGCCTTCCTCTGGAACACCTCCTGAAGGACCTGCCTGAGACTGTTTTACAGTTAACTTTTTTTTTAATAAGTAGAAGGAGTATGTTCTAAAATAACAATAAAAAGTACAGTGTAGTAAATACATAAACCAGTAACGGTTGTTTGTTGGCAAGTATTATGTACTGTGCATAATTATATGTGTGATACTTTTAACAACTGGAACTGCAGTATGTTTGTTGGCACTAGCATCACCGAAAACATGTGAATAATGCGTTACACTATGTTGACGTTACAACAGCTACGACATCACGAGGTGACAGGAATTTTTCAGCTCTGTTATATTGTTTTGGGACCACCGTCATGTGTGCAGTCAGTCTGTCATTGGCTGAAATGTTGCTATACAGCGCATGGCTGTGCCTTATCTAATTCCACATGTGTTATCTAATGAGGAGAAGTATCATAACCACTCCAGGAGGCATTTTACAGCTGAGGAAGCTGACTCCAAGGATAGCCAGCCCAGGACCACAGAGCTGGTGCATAACTGAGCAAACTCAAAGCCAAGCCTGTGACCACACTCCAGGGGTTTTTTAGTTTTGTTTTTGGGTTTTTTTTGCAGCCAAAACTGTCCCCATCCAAATTTGAAACCAAGTCCAATGGTCGCTAATTAGAAATGTTTAAACTTGCAGACCAGCAGCCCCTGCTTAGAGCTCTCCAGGATATACATCATAGAGAATTGGTAATTAGGTGGCTTAAATGATGTGATTCTGAAACAGAAATTTATGCCCTGTGGCAGGCGGTGGGGGAGGGGCAGGAGCTGGTCGGGGGCAGCTTGTTGCCTTGAAGCCTGTAAACCGAAGAGCCAAACCCTGAGGCTTTCTCCGAAAGTAAAGTACAGCGCTTCCCACTGCAGGTGTGCAGGCACAGGTGTGGTTACATGTCCCGATGCTGACACTATCCAGGAAAGGCAGCCTCCGGAGAACCCCCAGATTATCGTTTTTGCTTGTTTTCTCCCCTGTCTGCCTTAGCCTGGCACTCCCTGGCTTCTGATTTAAAGGGTTGAGTTTGCCGGTGGTTTGCTAATTATGACCCAACGAGGCACTTCTGGCTTCGGTCAGCCTGAGTGGGGTGTGAGCCAGCACACAGCCGTGGCCTCCCATTGCCATCTGTGATTTAGAGCAAAATCTTTGAGAGAAGTATAACTGCCTGAATTACTGCTCTTTTATATGTTTTTAAATGAGAATGTAAAGGCCAAGGGCATTTTTGCCCATTTAATACTATTAAATCCATCATTAAATCTCTCGCTGAACACTGGCTGATTTTTAATGATGCCCTCAAGTACTGATCCTGGTGCTTGACTGTGTTAATATTGTTGTATATATAGATACAATAAATAATGCCTAGCTAAGATGGTATGAGAAGCGTTACTGTGTGTATCAATAAAAGTAGTGGTACTAATGAGACCAAGTGTCAGGAACAGATGGTGTGGTGGGAACCCAGCCATCGCAGCTAAAGTTCGGGAAAGGACAAAGCGCCACAGCACGTTGAATCCATCGCTAAAACCAGCCCGAATCCTCTAAATATTTTATAGCAAGTTGGCATAAAAGGATTAGTTTGAAGTTACAGTTTATTTTTTTACTCTCCAACTTTATAGCACTATGGCATAAAAACTACAAATGCTTTTCACTAGCTGTGCTATTTACTGGCCCTCGTGCCCCTGATTTCCGGGCAGAGTCAGTCGTCAGCCTGATTCCTTACTACCGCATTGCTCAGTTACACTCGCTTTTTATCACATGGGATCAAGAAACAGAATGTGGAAAATTGGGGGTTTTTCCTAAGCATTTGTCATTTTGAAGGTAAAACATTATTTTATCCGAACCTCCAATATTCTACCCTTCACTTTATGACTATGTTAATCTTTAATCATTGCAACAGCCACAACTAACATTGGAAGACGTGCGATGCGCTAGTGTGTGTGATGGCGTCTTTAGTGCTAATATCTCATGTGAGTTCACATTGGCCCCACGAGTCAAATGCTATTATCAGTCCCCATTTACAGATGAGGAAAATGGGCCTGAGAGATTAAATAACTTTCCCAGAGGCATACAGCAAAAGTGGCAGAGCTAGCATTCAGACTCAGCCAGTCCGATTTAAAAGCCCAAGCTCTTCATCTCCCTGCTGTTCTTTTGCATAAAGCACCCAGCATTGTCAGGTTTGAGAGTAGGTACTCAATGAGTGTATTAGAACACAGTGCAGAGAATACATAAATGGTGCGTATTGCACTCGGAGGTGAACTCAAGTTCTTAAATAACTTAAAAGTCTGCACTGACTCAAACTCTCAGAATTTCTTGACTGTATAGAAAGAGTTGGAAGTTTTCTGAAGAGCTCTAAACTCTTCCACAGATTCAGTGGAAGAAGAGACAGCAGAAAAGCCTTTCATCTACAAATATTTCTTAGAACTTTTAAATACCTACCAGAAACCTGAAGGGAAATAAAAATGTACCCCTTTTATTTCCCTTGTAGAACTTCTGATGAGATTCCCTCGTAAAAAGAGAAAAGGAGTAAGGAGCGAGTAAAGTTTTATTCTTTCTAAGCTAATCTTTCTCTCTCTGGTAGTTGTAACCTTTACAGGTAATTTTTGGAGATTTGGATGTAATTTTTGAGCTAGCGCTGTCCTTATAAAGGCAGGTAGAATCGCCCTCTGTGTTATTACTTTAGATTAAGAGACGGCCACTTAATGCGAGTGTGGCACTAAGGTAGTGATATGTTTTCGTCACTAGTGGGCTCCATTACCGTAATTCTCTATTCTCTGTTCCACTCACCTCCTATTAGAGAGGTCCACGTAGATTAGAACTTGTAATGACTTATCCAGAGTTTGATTAGGAACAGACAAACCAATTCAGGCTGCCCTGCAATAACTCTAACTCTTCTGCGTTTTCCACTCCTGTGTCCTTCTTGGCTGCCAGGACACAAGCAGGGATAGAAATGAGGACAAGTGACTGAAACCTCAGAGGGTCCCAACATCACATGGTGCATAAACACTAAGCAAGACACAGTTTTAAAACTGCAGTTAGGATTTGCTCCATAGATAATTGCAGAGCTGGAGCTAAGTGAGGAAACACGGGAACAAGGGTAACGAGGACATATTTGCAAAGAGGAGAATGAATACAACCTCCTTATCAGGTTATTATGATTTTTAAACTCTCGTAACTTAGAATGTACTCATGACACAAACAGCCTGTAAAGGTAAGTTAAAGGGTATGGACTAAATTTTAGGGCAGTACAATTGCATTCGGTATGTATTCTTAATTCAGATCCTGAAATAAAAAGTGGCTAAGAGGAATGAAGTCCACATTATGCAGTAGAAGAAAATTGGTCATGTTAAAGTGCCTTTTAGAGCTTGTTCCCTCACCTGTGTCTTAATACTGCACAAAGCTTAATGCTGTTCGAATATCATACTAATGTGTAACACATACTCATATAATTTACTAATTATATGAGTTCTGTTTGCAGTTCTGTTTGCCAGCCCATTTGGCTTTGGGCCACCTTTTGCTCTGAGTCTTTTGTTCCTGGCCCCTGTAGGGACTAACTCCCAGGCCTCGTGTCTGTCATCTCCTTTCTGTGCTGTGCACCACAGGCCCTTCCTGTGACCACCTGTGCTCTATCAGATTCGGAGCCTGCAGAGGTTTGACAGAATGTTACTACATGGAAACATGCGCACATACACCCCAACAACCCAAAGAATGTCCCCAAGACCATCCACGAGGGTGCTGGAGACTGCAGACTTATGGCAGTTCATCAAAATCTAGTTTCCAGGTGGGAAAGTGTCTGAGCGGACAAAGCCCTGGGATCTCTGGACTGCGCGGGCTCAGTTCTGATTGACAGATGCTATATCCAGATTCCCTGAGGGGCTTGGGGCTTAAATAAACCCCTTGCTGATCATACAGGCCCGGCAGCTGGTGAGGTAAACACTTGCTTCTTGGCAAGACATCTGCAGAGTTTATCTTATTAGTGTTTTCTCTGAATACTTTTAGGGAACACCTGGGTATATCTAAAAACTAGATATTTCATCAAAGAAAGTTAATTCAGCTTCCAAAGGTACTTAAAATGGATGACATATGATTAAGTACAGTATCTGTTCTTAGCACATAGTAAGTGCTCAAAAAGGGAGCACTGCTTTACTGCTGTAGTCAGGCATGGGAGACCCACTTGAATAACTTCCCCTTTCCTTGGGGGCCTTGTCAGGTACTCCCAGAGCAATAATAGAATAGCATAGAAAAGTTGCTGGATTTACATCTTCAGGATGATCTGTTGACCACTCTTACCTTTTTTGGAAAGTTCTGCAAATAACAGCCTCCACATCACAATCTCTAGAAAGATAGTTCTGGATTCTAGAAAGACAGGCTAAATGATTGGCTACAGATGATTTGCACAAAGACGTTGTTTGGTTGAGAAAAGAACACATATTTTATCAGTGACCAAGCTTGACTTAGTCTCTAGGACAGTGTGAGGTTGAAGCAAGTCCTCTTCCGTTGTCATGTGTCATCTTTCATCTGTAGGGCTCAAGCGCGCTCATGAGAGAAGCCCGAGTTACATGTCCTGAGATAGGGTGAGTTCTTGCACATCGCAGCTCAGCTGCTCGCACCAGAACTGCAGAATGTACATTTGTACCCTCTCCTTTTGCATTGTCTACCCAGCATCCCTGGACACTGGTGACACACAAGCGCCCCCAGAACAGGAAGGCTTTACAAGAGAAGGTCGTGTGGAACAGCTTTTCAGAATCTTCCTGGTTGGGACCAGGGTAGGGGGTTTCCATCCCCTTGAGTTTGGAGGAGGAGATTAAAGGGAACTTGGGAGGTAGCGGTTGGCAATGCATGGCAATTATGAAGCTTTGCGATAGAGCAAAAATTGTATTGCTGTTTTGAAGTTGGGTAAATAGTGACCCTTTCTAGTTTAAATCTCTGCTTATTGTCTGTTTTCCTTCTGTTGAGTAATGGATTTTATCCACCACTATCCTCTGTAAAACAGATGACAAGAAAAGACAAGGCCAGCCTGGGCGCAAGGTTCCAAGCAGCCATTCACAGTCTTTGTTCCCCCATTAAATTCTCTGAAACTCTAGGAACTTTTCTAAAACAGCAAGGCAAGACAGACTTTTTGGATGTTTAAATTGATTTGTTTGGAAAATATCCAAGCTTAAGAAAACAGATCCTCTGTGTGGGCCAAAATAAGCATTTGCGTCTTTTTTGCTGCTGGATATCTAAACGCCATTCATTTGAAATATTTTGAGTCTTGTTGTGGAGTTTTGGAACACTAATTTTACCTTCAGAAATCTTTCCTCTGAGTTCGCGGTGAATGCCATGTATGTGCATGTGTTGGAATTGGATATGTTTGTCCACAAACCTAATGACCAGTTGAAATGGTCAAATATCAGGAGGAGCGTGAGCCTTCGATGTTACACTAAAAGTAAAGCATAGAAGGAATTGAGAAAACGCTTATTGACTCGCTGTCTTGAGAAAACCAGTGTTGCAAGTCAAAGTTTTAAAAAGTTTCAGAACAGTTTCAAATGCATTACCACATAAGAGCTTTGCAGGGTCGTCGAAGGCCCCTCTTCCTACAGTGACAACACAGGTTACAGCTTAGCCAGTGTGTCTTGTAAATGTTTAGGGGGGACTTTGTACCATGTTTTAAAATTCTAACTCTGACCTTTTCCTTTTTGGGTTTTGTTCCTTCTACTCTCTCTCATGCTGGCAAAGTTAGTGCCTTTAAAAAAATAACATCATAAAAAGGGAATCCTGATTTTTTTATTTTATAATGTTCACTAGCATTTACAGATGTCTGGGCTAAAAGGCTTTTGATAATGTCTACATTAAGCCTTTCAAGTGTACTGTGTTTGTAATTATTACAATGTGAGGACCCTAAATCCAAAAGCAGACTGTCTTCTTGCCCCAGGGGAAATGGAAAATCAAAACATTGGCCTGAATGAGAAGAAAAAGGAAAAAAAAACTTTCAGGTTTCCAAAGCAATAGTTTCTGGTGTGTGTGTGTATTTATTTGCACCAAAGTCCCCCCGATGATAAAGTTCTACATAAGCTTAAATGTCACATGAGCTAGCAGTATTCATCTCAGCATTTCTCTCACGTCACATCAAAGGAAATACATTAAATTTCCAACTTATAGAAAACAGAATTATAAAATATCTTTTCTCCATATTTGGATTTTTATTAAGTTTAAATCACTCTTTCTAATATTTTGTTATACTTGGTTAATGTAATAACAAATGCATATGCCCTTTTGATGTAATATTTCTTAACCCACTCTTTGTTTCCTTCTTCTTCTATTTCATGCATGCATTCATTGAGCAATGTGTTTGTGTCTCTACTGTATGCCAGCACTGTCTTCTAGGCCCCAAAACAGGAATCAAAGGAGTCGGCAGACTTTTTCTGTGAAGGGCAGGTGGTAAATATTTCAGGCTTTGTGGGCCATACAGCTTCTGTCCTGACTACTCAGTTATGCCTTTGTAGCACAGAAGCAGCCATAGACAACAGCAGCAAATGAATTCATGTAGCTATGTTCCAATAAAACATTATTTTAAAAAGCAGGTAGCAGGCCAGTTTGTCCTGGAAGCCATTGTTTTGCTGTCCCTAGCCCTAAGATATGAACAGTGAAAGTTCCCTGTTCTCATGAAATTTACATGTTAGTAAATATGTGGAGGGAGACAAGAAACAAATAAATCAATAAATATATATATGTCAGGCAGTGATAAGTGCCAATAAGAAAAATAAGGCCAGGTGAGGGGGTGGAGAGTAACTGGGCAAGTGTTCTGTAAGATACAGCTTACAGGGAAGGCCTGTCTGCGGAAGTGACAGTTGAGCAGAGACCTAACAAATGTGAGAGTGAGTGGTGTCTCTATCACAGTAGAGTGGACAGGCTAAGGCAACAGCAAGTGCACAGGCCCTAAGGCAGGAAGCTGTTTGGAGAAACGTGGAAGGGGCCATTGGAATGGAGTAGCTGGAGGTAGAGTAGGTAAGATGAGAATGATGGGAACCAAGTCATGGAGGGAGCCATGCCCAGGTCATGTAGGACCCCATGGGCTATTATAAGGACCTTGGGGTTCATCTTCCATGAGATAGGAAGTCCTTGAAAGACTGGCATGGCAGAAGACTGGCATGATCTGTTTTATGTTTTTAAATGATCACTCTGTAGGGAGAAGAGACTTGTTCTGGGGCAAGGGTGGAAGCAAGAGACCTCAGTGAATATCAGATGAGAGATGACCAGGGTTGTAGCAGTAGACATCGCAAGCGGTTGGATTCAGGATACATTTTGAGGGTTGAACTGACAGGATTCACTAGTAGACTGTACTGTGTGAAAGAAAGAAAAGGGTCAAGGTGAGCCCAAGATTTTGATCTAAATGACTAGAAGAATGAAGTTGCTGTTAACTAAGATGGAGAAGACTGTGGTAAACGCAGATTTGTGGTGAAAATCAGTAGTTCGGTTTTAAATGTATTACATTTGGGGAGCTATTCTGATATTAAAGTGGGAACTGGAAAGCAGTTAGATGCCCACGTTTGGAATTCAGGGGACAGGTGTAGGTTAGCAGTATAAATTTAACCAGGATGAGATCTCCCAGAATGCAAGCATGTTTATAGAAGAGAAGTGGTGGTAGAGCTGAACCCCGGGTTGCACAGTCATTTGCAGGTCAGGAAGGCAAGAAGGACCTTGCAAAGGAAAGTGGGAGGGAGCAGCCATCGTGGAAGGAGAACTAGGAGCAGATGATGTGATGGCCAGGTGGAGACTGATTCGTGGAGGAGAGAAGTATCAACTGAAACCAAGTGCCGAGAGGTTCAGTAAGGTGGAAACTGAGAGTCAGCATCAGGAATGCCAGACCCGTGTCAGCTCAGCGTGCTGGCTGGAGTCAGGAGAGGAAGTTGAAAAGGAAAGTGTAGGAAGCTCTTCAAAGCAGTTTGGCTCCAAAGAGGAACAGAGAAATGGGACAGTTGTTCAAGTGTGCTGTGAGGTCAAGAAGAGGGTATTTGGAGATAGGAGGTAAATCCTTCCTAGGGGTGACAGGAACGACCCATAGGAAGGGGTGGTGGACAGATGACCATTAAATGCTTCGGTAGCCTCAGTGGACCTTCAGATGTTGGGATTCTAGTTTTGAACAAGTGTTCCTTACCTTTTGTTATAATGGTACTGTGGCTATCTTTTGAGTATAACTGTAAGAATTTTTCTATGTATGTGACTATACAGACTGGAAGTGAGAAGACCTGAATCCTGGTGCTGGCTCTGCCATGTGCCAGTGTTGTATCCCTGGGAAAGGGTCTTAGCTTCAGTTTCTTCACTTCTAAAATGAAGCTTAATAATAACAACTGTGTGGTCACTTACCCAAGGTTTTTTGATTGTGAAAATTCCCTAAAAAAATATGAATCACCATACTATGTGATATTATTGGCATATTGATCATCTTCCTGGTTATTCTAAGAATTTCTTTTTAGGGATTTATACCAAAAATTCATAGTTGATTTTCACATGTTGAAATTAATGTGATATACCTAACTGTAAAATAAATGATAAAACCCACATGACTATCTTGATAGATGCAGAAAAAACATTTGACAAAATCCAACACCCTGTGATAGTAAAAGCACTCAACAAACTAGAAATATAGGCAAACTTCCTTAGCCTGTAAAGGCTATCGGTGAAAATCCACAGCTAACAAAACACTTAATGGTAAAAGAGTGATGCTTTCTCGTAAGATCAGGGACCAGGTAAGGATGTCTGCTCTCGCCACTTCGAGTCACCGTTGTCCTGGAAGTAGTAGCTAAGACCATTAAGCAAGAAAAAGAAAATACAAGGTATCCAGATTGGAAAGGAAGAATTAAAACTATCTCTAATTCACATAACATTTTCTTCTATGTAGAAAACCCTAAGGAATTTTCCCTAAACACACACACACACACACACTATTAAAGCTATTAATAATAAACAAGTTCAGCAAAGTTATAGGATACAAGATCAATATACAAACATCAGTTGTATTTCTATACATTAGCAGTGAGCAATCCAAAAATGAAACTAAGAAAACAATTCCATGTAGGAATAAAGTTAACTAAGGAAGTATAATACTTATACACTGAAAACTACAAAACATTGTTGAAACCAATTTAAAACTTAAAAGAGTGGAAAGACATTGTGTGTTCCTGGTTTGGAAGACTTAACACTGTTAAGATAGACAGACATATAGATCACATGGATATTCACGTAAAAGAAAAGATGGAGATGGAACTAGGGGAGAAACAGGCTGCTGATTGTTGTCAGTTTGGTGGGAGTTGGGTGGAATCACATTGGAGTATTTGTGCATGAATAATTCTATTGCTTTCTACATGTGCTATTAATCCCTTCTGATACTGCCTGTCATAGTCACCCACTGTGTGGCCCCTTCCTAGCATCAATTGTACATTCCTTCATTCTTTGAACAAATATTTGTCAAGCTTTGCTGAGTTCCAGATACTATGTAAGGTGCTGGGGACAGCCACAGACTTGAAGGATATGAGAGCTGAGGAGGAGGAGACCAGATGAAGAGGAAGGGGAAATGTGCTCTAGTCAGAGGGAGCTCCAGGCAGGCTCCAGAAAGGATGTTACGTGCGGTGGTCACTGAGGCTCTAGTGCTGCAGAGACTGCTCTGCCTTCTGGCTCTCAGGCCTGGAAAAAACCAACTGAAACCTGTCTTTATTACACAGTCAGACCTGCAGGGGCCCAGCCATATGGACATACATGCTGCCCATTTGAACTGGAAATGCTGGAACTAATTTTTCCAGGTTTTTTTTGTTTTTGCTTTTTTTAAGTACCCCTGGGACCTGCTTCGGTAATGATGTGCAAACTGAGCTTGTGCTCCCAGGGCCAGGCTGGGCAGGAAACAGCCTGAAGTGCATCTGTTCTGTGGGGCCATCAGAAGCTAGTGGAAGGCAGCTACCATGTCTGTGTGCATGAAGACAGGGCCTGCAGGGGGGTTGCCTGCCTGAGACCTGCTCTTCAGAGCATGCTTCAGAGCATTTTCATAAATACAGTAAGCAAAGGAACCAAGTGGAAAGCCTGCCAGATGTTGGAGGTGGAGAGCTAGCAGTTCTTATTTGTGATAATTTAAGAGAGTTACGAATGTTGAAGAGCCTCGTACTTACATCTGATAGAGCAGCTTACAAGGCTAGGCAGGTGGAATGTTTAACCCAACCGTGGCAAAGCAAGGACACAGATATTTGGTGCAGTACTTTCCTCCTTGGAGAAAAACCCAGAGACCACTCCCAATGATGCAGCATCTGTGTCCTGGAACACAGCAGTGTCAGTCTGCAGGTGTCCACAGTCAAGGGGCTCAGGGTTCTGAACATCCAGCCACCAGAGTTGCACCAACCACTGTCTGGGGTGAAAGCCCCGTGGGGAGAAGACTGAAGTGTTGGGCCTGGAGTCAGGTAGGACCAAGATAACACTTTTGGAGGAATGGAATGTTTCCTCTGTGCAGAAAGAACTGGGGACTCCTGATGGCACTCTGCCAGGAAGGCAAGAAAGCCTGGGAAGGAGGAAAGCAAGTAAATGAGAGGACCCGAGTTAGGAGCTCAGCATGGAGCCTTACCTGTAGGAAGTACTCAGAAGATGCTCATTCTGCCCTGCCTCCTTCCCTAGCCCTGACCACCGCCATTCACAGCGAGCTCTGCCTCGCTCTGGTCCAAGCATCACTGCCCTTCTCACATTTTGAATTTGACACACATGACTGAGGGACTATTTTGCTTTTGCATGTGTGTATTTGTAGACTCCTATCTCCCCAGCTGCACTGCAAGCTCCTTTAGAGTCTGTGCTTTCTGCGTTCTGTGTCCCCTGACTCGCTCAACCCAGGGCCCTGCACAAGAGTCCTCTCTCCGTGGATGCTGTGGACCAAGGTCACAGCTCATTGGGGTCTGCTTTTTCTGCCTTAGGCAGGGCTGCAATCAGATGCCTCAGAGCTGCGCCCTCGTGAATTTTGGCTATAGTCTACCATAGAGCCCCAGATGGAGCTATTTGCTGTGCAGACAGGAATAAAAAAAGATGATTTGAGCAGTCTTTCATGGTTGTACCAACAGCCATTCGCCTGAGAGCCTGCAGCCCACTGCAGGAGCGGTGGAAGCAGCTCGCTTCCCCGCGCCAGTTTCCTCTCTGTTGTAATTAGGAAGTTGGCGTGTTTGAAATATAGTTTCACAGGTGCAGGATTCATCCTCGACAGGTGATTATGTTTTGATTTTTATCAGCACTTATAAAACAGAATGGGGAAAGAATTCAGACCATAAAGCATATTCCACTGCAAATGAGATATTAGTGTTAAAAATTCTTGAGCGTTGCTAAATATTTACCCAATACAGGGTTTCTACCTTCTGCCAACCTGAAGCATTTTCTTGGCAAATGTGCCTCATCTGGAACTTTGGAAATCTTTCTGCAGTACTCCTCTAACTACAGAAATACAACCATCTGTCTGTACTAGGTAAACAGACTGACCCCTAGTCTTCTCTGCTTTTTTTTTTTTTACCTTTGTTTTAATTTCTTGAAATTTGCCCAAAATAATCCTGACTCTGCTGCTGGTTCTTTGTTAGGGGCCAAAGAGACACAATTATAAGGAACTCCAAGAACATCTAGTGCCTGCCTTTCTTTCCCCGTGTTATTTGAAACCCCTCTGAGAATTGTATTTTTAAAATTCCCCCACTCTTTCCTCCCTCCTGAGACGTAGTCATGCATTTTCGCATGTCTCCTACTGTTGCATTATTTTATTGTTTTACTATAGAAGCTTGGTATTTTTAAAGCATCAGATGTATTTTAAAGTTTATATTTGCATGGAACCAAACTAGTGTTCTGCCACAACCGTAAATAAAATTAGGTCAGTGGGTATTAATTTAGTTCCTCCTATGTGCTAGTTGCTAGATTTATTTTTTAAAGGAGATATTCATGTTTTCAGGTATTTTTAATGCATTCAAAGAATTACTGTCCTTTGAAATAATCGTCTTGAGAAGCTAAATACTCATTCTAATGATGTTGTCATCTTTCAAGAATTCCTACAACTAAGTTCTCCTTGAGAGCAAGGAGGACAAGCAACAAGGAACAGCATCCTGGTGGGTTTTGACCCGAAACACTCTCCTTGGCTTAATCATCCACTTCAGTTGAGGCTGGGCTCTGACTGACTTTTGACTCTCTCTGAATTCATATCCACTCTTAACACTGAGATTCCCCCCCCTACCCCCAGGAATGCAAAGGACTGTGCCATAGCGCAGTTCCCAAAGAAGAATTCCAGAAAGGCTTTGAGCTGTCCAAGGCGCTGTTGGAATAAAAGACTCACCTGCTTAGGTGACTGAAGAAACAAAAAATTATGTGAATGTACATTATTATAGCAAGTAGTTTAAGAATCAGTCCCATTATCTTATCCTACCTCCAGTGTTAAGTAGCCATTCGTTCATTTCATGATTCTTTAACCAGCACCTTGCTAAGCTCAGACACTGGGGGTGGAACAGCGAACCACACAGAGGGGCCCTGTGCCGTCAGGAGGCTTAGCGGTGTCTCAGTGAGTGGATTGAGGGCTGCAAACTATTAGCGCTGTAGATGGTCCGCAAAAGGAAAAGTTGAGAAAAGGAAGCAGTGAGCAGATTGTTTCCTGAGCTAGATGGGTCTTCTTGAATTAAGATGTGATGGAAGGGTAGGCTATGGATAGGAAGTGAAGACAGGTGAGCACACACCTGAGCAAAGCCTGCAGGTGATACTGCAAAGCCTCCTTCCTGTGAGCAGGAGTGGGAACCTGGCAGCCTGCCCTGTCGCCCTGTGAGGATTGATGGGAAACCCCACACACACATGAGACCCTGAGACAAGGTGCAAAAGCATGCACCTGATCTGACCGGTGACCACAGACTCTCCCAGATGGCAAAGGTGTTGAGGGAAGATTAATCTGGCATCAGGATTGATGACCTTTCCTTTAGCTGCTGTCACCCCGACCTTCCTGGTGCTCAACTCCATTTAACAATTAATGGTTCTAGAATTAGTCAGCAGCTAGGATCTTAACTACCCAGGTTTGGGAAGCAATTTGAGGATTAAAGCATGGTTGTTTAACTCTAAAGTAAAAATGGTACTAACTTCACCCCATCACCTCAGGCCAGTCAGAATAATTGTTTTATAATTGCCACCATGTCTTCCTGGGGAGATTCAGAAGAAATGACAATTGCTAGAAAAAGGAAGAGGCCATTTTGTCCCACTTCTTGTTTTCTGAGGAGGAGGAGGATGGAAGAGGGACCAGCGTTGGGTGGGAGAAGTGAGAGAACCGATAAGGCAGGAATACTGAGTGGAGCTTGAGTTCACACTTACAAACTCCTGCTGAAGTAACGTATTTATGCAATAGTTTCAAATACAGTAGCTTGCTTCTCTCAAAACCTCAGTCAGATATTCTTGTCTCTGTTTTACAAACTGGGGGAACATGGAAGGACAGTGGCTTCTGTCCCACATTGCAGCCGTGCTGCAAGTGACTGTGTGGCCTTGGGCAGCTCACTTAGCTTCTCCTGGCTGGGTGTCCTCATGGGAAAATCTAGAAAGACAGTGCTCCCTGCTATAGCCTTCACCCCCAGATTCCACGGTGCCCTATGGCTCTGAGACCAGAATCGGTGTCTCCTCATTCCAAGTCCAGTGTTTTTCCTACTTCTGTACATGGTGTTATTTTCTTTGTCTCTGGGGGCTTTGAAATACTGGGGGAATGGTAAAGTTTGAAACATAAATATTGTATAAACAAGGTAACATTTAAAATGTTTTAGTTGGGATTTTGCAGCTCTAGAATTTGTTGGTTGCATCCCGTTTGTGCCAACCTTCTCCTTCCAGAGCTGCTCTCGTCAGGACATCAGGGTTTAGATATCTCCCTGGCTTGTTGTTGAGCCTGAATTGCTCTGTCTTGTAAAGGCACCCATACGTGGGTGCTCACTACCTGTTCCAGCATCATCTCTGTCTACGCCAGAGCACTCTCTGTCCACCCCCAACGTCCCCCACCCCAGTCAGGCTCCTCCTACTGTCATAAGGGCCGCACCTTGGTGGGTTCCGATCCTTTCTCAAAAGCCCGCCATGCCTGCTCTGCCCATGTCTTGCCCTAACTCAGAAGCATCTTTCTTTTCTGATTACCACACTCCTACTCATAGTCTGTTGAGTGTAATTAAGCAGCATGTATCACTCCTTTTTTTACAACTTTATGGGGGTATAGTTCATGTATCAAAAAACTAACCCATTCAACTGTGCGATTCAGTGATATGTAGTAAACTTAGTAAATTTACAGAGTTGTGTAGCCACCACTGTAATACAGTTTTAGAACATTTCGTCACCCCAGTAAGATCCTTCATACTCATTGTGTATGTGTAATCAGCCCTCCGTATCCGTGGGTTCCACATTGGTGAATTCAACCAATCTCAAATCAAAAATATTTGGGGAAAAAAAATCCGCAAAGTTCTAAAAAGCAAAACTTGAATTTGCCACACCGAGTGAGTACTGTGTTGAATCCATGCAAATGAAATGGTGTGTAGGCACTCTATTTATAGTAGGTATTATGAATAATCTAGAGATGCTTTAGAGTATACAGGAGGATTACATAGGTTATATGCAAATACTCTACCATTTTAGATCAGGGACTTAAGCATCCATGGATTTCAGTATCTGAGAGGAGTCCTGGAACCAGTCCCCTGCAGATGACAAAGGACTACTGTGTATCACTCTTGATATGGTTTTGTTTTTTTATCTATTTTATTTCCCATCTGTGAATAGCCTGGGTGCAGGAGTCTTTGGCTTCTTCTTTATCTTCTTTGGTGGCTGTTGTCCTGCTGAGTCCATAGGAAATAACCACATTCATACGTACACACACTCACACACAGTCATTCACACATCCAGTGGTTCGACTGGAACATTACTATCCTGGCCTATTTAAGCTTCTATTAAAACAAATATTTTTAGAAATCAAGGTTCTTTGGTTCAAATTTGGAAAAGTTTGCTGCGAGGCAATAAAAATTTGCCTGCCACATGTTTTGATGATTATGTTGAATACTTTTCAGTAGTAAAACTGTATTGCTCACCTTTTCTTCTCAAGAGTTCTTTTGTCTTGAATTTCTTCCAAATATGCATGATGTGGAAAATATATTTGTGTGACAACCGGAAGGTGAGACAGAGCACTGATTTCCTAAATACCCAAAGCACTCTCCAAATGACAGTATGAAAAATATGTATTCTGACATGCAGATGGACAAAAGATTATGATAAGTATTTCACGAATCGGAAGTGAATATGTCTAATAAATACAGTATACTAATAGACATAAAATTAAAACAGTTAGATCATTTTTTTCCTGTAAGATTGGCAATAATGTAAAAAATGATTTTTAAAAAGAGTATTAAGGTGTTTAGAAACAGGGTCTCGCGTATACTGTTGGAGGAGATGGAAATTGATAGATCATTTTGAGGTAACAATTTGACAATGTATTAAAGTTTTAAATATTTATACCATTTGACCTAGAAATTTTATTCAAGGAATTATTCCTACAGAAAAAACACAGAACTGTGAAGAGATAAATGTATGAGGATTTTTACCAAGTTGTGGTTTGTATAATAGTAATGAAAAATGACAGCTCTCCATCTCTTGATTAAATAAAATTTAGCACCTCTAGGCAGTGAAATGGTCTATGCAACCTTTAAAAAAGAAGATGCAGGGGAGGGAGGGAGAAAAAAAAAAAGAAAAAAGAAGATGCATTTGTATGTTGTGTTGGGAAAGATGTTCAGTGAAAAAGAGTATGTCACCAAACACTATGAACTCATTATATATATATATATAAAATCCTGATGTTAGCATATGTATATAAAAATTGGATAAATACCCAGTGCCTAACATTGCTCACTGTGGGCATCCTCTGTGCATGCGTGTTAGGATCTTGAGGAAGAGAGGTTTCATTCTCCTTCACTTTGTATTTTTTTGCATATGTTATTTATGTAAGCAGAAACTATCATGGAGGTACTTTTTCAATTAAATTAAAGATGAAAATGAAATCATATGTCACCAGCCCACCAGGGATCACATGTGAAGTTAAGCACTTCATTGAGTCAGGAGTAGAGACAAAATAGTGGGCAGGGGTTGCTTCAGTCCCCCATGTGGCCCCACCAAAGTCAGAAGATGGCAGATACTCCAGGCTTGGCATTCCAGAGACCTCTTATTTTGCTTGCAATCTCAAATGCTTCCAAGATAAGCAGCTCACCATTGTAAGGGATGGCCAACTTACAGACACAGAGTTTCAATGGTCACCATGTTGTACCGTATTACACTATGCCAGGTTACTGCATTGGGTTGTATTATATTATGCTGTATACATGTTCACTGTATATATCTCCTTCTCCGACAATGTAGCCTCCATGAGGGCAAGGACCTGACTCACAGCTGCATCCCCAGCACTGAAACAGTGCTTAGCACAAAGCACCTACAGAATATTTCTTGACAGAAATTGTTAGGAAGTTTATAAAAACTAAAATCTTCCCTGCAGCTTTAAACCACACATAATGTCTTTTCCACAAGCCAGCCCTTCAGATGTCTGACATAGCAACCACACCCTCTCATATTTCTTCTTTGCCAGAACACTGATTAGACCCATCAGACCAACACAGCAATTCTGTGAGAAATGTAGATTTGTTGTGTTTACGCTTCTTTGTTCATTATTTATTGCTTGTCTCCCTCCATGGTGCTACACTTCCTGGGAGCAGAGGCCGTGTCTGTTGTATCCTATGTCGCTTCCCAAGACCTAGAGTAGCTCTTGGCACATGGTGAGTGCTCAGATGTGTTCAGGGTCAGGCACAGTGGCTCACACTTGTAATCCCAGCACTTGGGGAGGCCGAGGCAGGATGGCTTCAGCCTTAGGAGTTGGAGACCAGCCGGGGCAACATAGTGAGACCTGCATCCCTACAAAAAATAAGAAAATTTAGCCAAGCATGGTGGTAGTCCCAGGTGCTTGGGAGGCTGAAGTAGGAGGGTTGCTTGAGCCCAGGAGTTTGAGGTTGCAATGAGCTATGATGATGCCACTGTACTCCACCCAGGGTCACAGAGCAAGACCCTATCTCTAAATTTAAAATATATATACGTGTGTGTGTATGTGTGTGTGTGTTCAATTGAACACACACCTGGTTGCACAGGTGCACAAGTAGAAACTGAACTCACTGGTACTAAATCTTAAACTATTCTGCATGATTGTAGACTTCTCAATATGGGGAACTACGTCTGTGTTGTCTGTGGAGACAAAGGAATAAAAACATCCATCTAAAATTTGTAGGTTGTCCTTGTGTATTATGAACCTTTCTCACCTTCTCTGCACAGGGACTTCTTCAAGATGATCTGTGCTTCCTGATTTCCTGAAGTTCTTTTCTTTCTTTCCTCCATTAAGAACACAGTTAGCATATGAGTTCAGGCTCTTCCCTTCTTTAGACATTGTTAATTTATTGCTTTCCTTTTTTATCTTTATTTCTTTGATCTCACAGAATAACTTTTCCCATGGGATAAGTACTTTATTGGGCTGTCCTAATTCAGTCTTCTCAAAAACTCAGTTTTCTTTGAATAAAAGTAGTTGCCATCCTGTTTATATTTTGGCCCTAAGTTCTCTTTTCTTGAAGACCTATGAACTTTTGGGGGAAAAATTTTAAAATTTTGCTTCTCCTCTTTAAGGATAGTTTAACCTGATGGCTAATAAATGAAGAAGAAGAAGAAAGAACAAAAAGAAAAGATGGTTTCTCTGAGGCTAACCAGCTTTCCTCCAGCCTCTGGATTTGACTATCAATATCTGGAGTACTTCAGTAGACATTTCCTGTTTCCTATACAGTCATCCTGCCTTTCGCATTCATTCCTAAGGCTCCGAGACGTCCCTGCTGAACTAGGGCAATGCCGTTCTGTGATTTATAAATCACCTCTCAAACTGAGAGGAAATCTTTGGTTAAAGTTAATAGAAGCCTGCATGTTTACAAGCAACTTAGCTGGGAAACATTTGAAAGGGAGAAAGATGTGTGCTTTCAGCAGGATTGACCTAACCTTCCCTCTGGTGAACCAGAAGTCTCACCAGACCGGGGACTTTCATCCTAGCCCCAGTGGCTTTCAGGGTTTATTCTTGCCCAGGCTCACCTGCCTTGCTCTGCCGCCTACCTGGATGGTAACCCCTGCACTGCCATGATGGTGCAGTAGCCTTCCACCCCCCAGCCTGCCCATCGCCCCCTGTGCTGCCCTGCTACCCCCAGGGGCAGTCTACAGGCATAAAGGCAAAGCTTCTAAACTCTTTAGAACCCCAAGCCAGCTTTTGGAAAGATGATAGATCCTGGTTTCTAGTAACTGTCCCTTTTAAGAAAAATACCAGACACCGAAGCAGCATTCTCCCTTCCTTTTGTGCACATGGCACTTCAGTGGCAAAGGGAGTTGGGGAAGCAAATTATTGTTTAATAAGCACACTTTTATTATGCCTTCTATTTGACTATGAATAATTAACCAGTTAAATATTAAATAATTAACTGAGTAAAATAGATTAAAAAACAAACTCATAAATGTCTTCTATATTCATCCCCTCACCAGGTCCACGCCAAAAGCTGCCAACACTAATTACAAAGGTAGTAATATAGCAGTAATTACTTTTTATGGAGTACCTACTATGTGCCAGACATTATGCTCGGTACTTTGTGTATTTATCACTAACCATTTAGGTAATCTTGCCAGATAGGGTTATTAATACCAATTTACAGATACAGACACTAATAATCTGAAAAGTAATTGCCCAAGGTCACTCTGCTGGTTTATGACTGGGCCAATATTAAACAAGGTTTCCCGGATGCTGGCTCCAACATTCTGCTTCTCTGTAATTGGCACGTGGGTTTTGTCAAATGTGCATTTCCAGATTGTCTGTGGAAAGGGGTTCAGGAGTAGGTTATAAGAAAAACATGGCCAAGAATGTAATTATCACTCTCTTCCCCTTCCAGGGTCCCCAGTCTTCCTGTCTGTCCCAAATAACACTATCTTTTCCTTTAGATGTATATGAAAGAGCAATTTGATTATTGCAAACCACAGTTCAAAGACTAATTATAATCTATATGTCTATTAAGAGGACTAATTTATGGGTATTTGTGCTTCCGCTAAAAGGTATCATGCTAGTCAGAAATAAAATAACAGTGGCATAATTAATGACATGCCTTTTCTCATGAGCTGGTCAGAAATTTGGCTTACTTCTTACAAACCTAGACTTAACACGATTTATTCTCAGAAATGACGCAGACAAGTACCAGCCCCAGATTCAGAATTTAGGAAGTCCTCTCAATGCTTCTCAAATGCTTTATTCTTTTAATTTTTTTTGAAAAAGCATTTTTAAAAATTTAAAATTACACCAATTACTGCTTCTCATCAGGAGCACAAGAGTTGTAGGAGTGCTGGGAACTAACAGGTGTCTGAGTGTTACAGCAACTCAGTGGTGAATTCGTAGTCGCCTGGGTTTAACAAGAGTCACTAGGTTCATGCAGCTGTACACTAAACAGCAAAATCATCCTCTGCAAGTCCTGAGAACACAATAGAAATTTTACTGCTTCTAACATTTTAATATAATGCTCAGTTCTAAAAACCATCCCCAAATTAAGGAATAGGAACTAGAGCGTGTTTTAAACACAAGTAAGAAAATGAACATTGAAAGCCAAGTGAATCTAAAAATACGTTTTTGAAATGTATGGTTTTTATTGTTCCAAAAGATTCCAGGCACATAGGAGAACACATATGCACTTAACACAAAGGGACAAGAGAGTAAGACAGGTCACTCCCATCTTCCTACCCCAGAAGAAAGCTAGAAAACAGCAAAACTGCACCTAGCACAAGAAATCATCAGAAAAGTCCAAAACTAATGGATCTAGCATGAACAGAAATTTTAAGGTGAGGTTGTAGTATCTTGACTTTCCTCAATGTTAGTATCCTCCCTGTGGCGAGTCCAGAGTTGCCAGAGATAGAAGTCATGGAGGTGAGGGGCGTGGCTCCAATCACACTAGGAGCACTTTTTATGATGTGGAGGAAATAAGGACAGGCTGGATGCCATGTAGCCTCCGCTCTTTTATAAGTGAGACGTTTATGGACCAAGGAGCAAGTGGCGTGCGCAGGTCCCAGGTACCGCAGCGTTTCCAGTCAGAAGGGCACTTTTGTACGTGTCAGTCCATGAAACCTGAATTGCAAGCTGCTGCTTACACCGATTCCACTGATCTTTACCCCATTTGATACCTTGATGATTAACCTCATTACGGGCGGGGGGTAATGATAAGTCCAAAAGCCCTGGTGTCGCAATGAATTAAACTAATCAGCTTCCCAGTCTGAGATCCTCCCTTCCAGGAGGTGTGTGAGAGACTAGAAAATACATGGACAGCTCCTGGGAATCCCCTTCTCAGGCCCATTTTGGCTCAAATTGATCATATTCCTAAATTTTTAGTTTAAAGAAATAAAGTCTCACTGTGATTTTTGCTAACCCTGTTTTTATAGAGTCTTATTGGTTATTTGCTTTTTGGTATCTATGCTTGAGTCAGTTACAGTTTTGGCTTCTGGCATTTTACCAGCCTAAGCTATACTGTGAAAGGTAGATTTTTTTTAAAAAAGTACTTTTCTTTTCAGCAGTTGCTATTTTTCCAAAAGCTTTCCATAAGTAGTGTTTCCACAAAAATAATAATTGTTATTACTATTAATGACACAAATGTACTATATTTTTTTCAAACTAGGTTTTTCTACTACAGAGTGGTAAAATAAGGTTGTCCAATTTTTGTTGATTTAAGGCCAATTTAGAGGTTTTGACTGTGACTTCCTTGTTTTCTTTTCTTTTCTTTTTGAGACAGAGTCTCACTCTTTCGCCCTGAGTAAAGTGCTGTGGCATCATCATAGCTCACTGCAACCTCAAACTCCTGTCCTCAAGTGATCCTCTGGCCTCAGCCTCCTGAGTAGCTGGGACCATAGGCACATGCCATGGATGCCTGGCTAATTTTTCTATTTTTTAGTAGAGACGGGGTCTCACTCTTGCTCAGGCTGGTCTCAAATTTCTAAGCTCAAGGGATCCTCCTGCCTCAGCATCCCAGAGTGCTAGGATTATAGTAGTGAGCCACCGTGCCTGGCCGGCTTCTTTGTTCTGAGCCAAAGTCTGTTCTGCCTTTAAGTCTGACCCTGGAACCATGTTTAAAGGCAAATATCAGGGCCTTCCCACAGATGCCAGGGGTGGGTTGGCAGTAGGACGTACCCTTCAGTTCCATTAGGGAAGGAGTATGTTTCTCCCACTTTGTCTCAGGAGAAGGCTGGTGCTCAGCTTCCCAGGTACAGACCCTCGGGTGTGTTTTCTCCTTGACCAGATTTAGAGGATATGTGGTGTCATAAACATTACCATGTTCTCCTGTTGCAATACTTATCTAATCGGAATGTCCTAACATGAACATGAATCTGTATTAAACATGAAACTGTGTGAAAGACCTGAAAAGCTGAGTGATTATTCTGATAACTGAAAATGAAATCATGCTCTGATCAATTGCCACTGCTACACCTAAACATCAACTTCACTGTTTTACGTTTTTATTCTCTGGTGGCAGAATTCATCTAGTGTCTTATTTAGGAAAGAATAAGTTTCTGAGCACAAAGAATTCTGGAGTTAACTGTGGTCGCCTGACAGGCAAATCTCTTGATCCCAGCAATAGTCACATGTGCTTGGTGGGACAAGTATAATTTATCATTGCCATCATTTTACACATGAGAAAAGAAAATCACAGAGTGGTTAAATGAATTCCTATTGTTACTGCCTGACCAAGTTCATTGCCCACTGCTCAAGGGGAAACCAGTACACTGAGACAGCAGGGGTTACAGTGGAGAGTTAATATCACAGGGTGCATGTGAGGAGATGGGAGGAGTTTCTCAAATTCACCTCCCTGACAATTTTGTGGCCAGGGTTTTTAGAGATAGTTTGGTGGGCAGAGGGCTAGGGAATTGGATCTACTGATTGGCTGGGGATGAACTGATAGAGTTAGGAAGTAGAAATTGTCATCTTGCACGGACTCAGTTCCCAGGTCACAAGACCAGTTAGATTGGTTCCTTGGGATGAGCCACTGGGCTAGCTGGGTCAGTTGGTCCACCAGAATGCAGGGCCTGGAAGATATCCCAAAGACCAGCCTTAGATTTCACAAGGGTGATGTTATCTATGGGAGTAATGAAATAGCTGAGAATCTTTATGGGCATCAGCTATGTGACTGTTGAGTAACAAGCAATTAATGGGAAAGCAAGCTGAGGAACAATGGCTGGCTATATATATATTTTAACTATGCCTTTATCTTTGCAGAGTTCAGGCCCCTACCATAGTTGCAACCTTATGGCCTTTTCTTAATTTTTTTCTTTCCTCTATTATTGTATTGATTGTGCTTGGCCTTTGGGGAATCACAGGAGAGTTAAAAGACATCCTTTCCCTGGAAGAGGTTATAATCTAGCAGGAATTTAAAAATTATAATCTGACGGTGGTTAACACCTAAAAAGAAAACTCACAGCACGTAATAGTTAAATAAGTGGCATAGCTCATGTATAAGTGGAGGGTAGAGGATAGAGAGCTCGATGAAGATAGCACTTCACAGAGAGGCCAAGATGAGAAAGAATGGAGAGGGAAGTGAAGTGGAATAACATGAAAGGAAAAGTGAAAAGATGTAGGAGCAGGAAACCCTCGGGCAGGACAGGAGGTAAGCCGATGGGGCTTGGGGAACTGTGTAGAGAAGTAGTGGGCAGCAACATTGCAGTGTCCATGATGGTGCCGTGTGACAGAGCATCTTGAACCATTGGACCAGAGACACTGGGTGCTACTGAGCAAAGGCCAGTTGGTAACCGTCTCAGATGGACATCTCTTTGGCAGTGTGAAAGGGAGATTGTGGTGAGAAGACAGGGGAGGGAAAACAGGGGAAATGCTTTTCTATTCACTTGCTTTAACAGGGAAATTGAAACATCATTTGAATTTTTCTAGTTTATTTGCTAACTATACCTTGCAAATCTTCATAGTTGCACATTTTGAACTCTAAGATTAGACTTCAGGCTAAAATTCAATTTTGTCTCATTTCTCCTTTAATAACAAAGAGCCGTGCCACTCGGTGAATGAATACCGTAGGCCTCCTACCACTTGTACTAAAACAGGCCAATGCAGGTGACGTCGGAATAAGAGGGCAGATCGTTGGAGAGAGAAGGAGGGTGTGCAAAATGAGCATGTGAAAGTCTACTGATTCCTGGGAATCAGGGTCAACTGTGCTATACAATAGACACGAAAATGGAAACTGGCCTGTGTGCCCCATAGCCTCCTACAAACTGGTATATGGGGGACAGAGAAGAAGTAAGACAGCTAATGAAATGCAATATTCTATACCCTTATCATTTAAATGTCTGTTCTTTCATTTTAGGAGAAAAGTGAGTGTACTTACTATTATAAAGAGCCTTGGCATTTTAAGCCTACCCAAGGAATAAGAAGTCACTCTAAAATATGTCCCTTAGGTAACTAGACATCTGTGTGGGGAGATGGGACTGGTGAGACTGTGTTAAGACAGATATATAGATTCTTAATCTCATCACTTGGAGTATCCAAAAAGCTCAGAAGCTAGCCATGGTGGCACATGCCTGTAGTCCCAGCTACTAGTGACCTGAGGCAGGAAGGATCCCTTGAGCCCAGGAATTCAAGGCCAGCCTGGGCAACATAGCCCCTGTCTCTTTAAAAAAAAAAAAAAAAGTGGCTAAGGAACTTAAGCTCAAAACTGAGGGCCTCTCAGAGCTGGGGAAACCTTGTTCTTGAGTGGCAAGAAAATCAAAAAGGAAGGAAGGCAGAGAGATCAAAGAAAGGGCAGGGAAGGTAGCTAGCTAGACTTCGGCGTGAGTGGCTTTAAGCATTATATTTCTCTTCCTGTCTTACATGTGGTCCAGGAAATGATTAAAGGATAGGCAGCTGGGGTAGATGGAAGCAAAGCAGTGATGAAGGGGTGGTTGGAGCAGCAAGGCCAGGAGCGGATGGGGGTGGCGATGGTGGAGACAGTGGCAGGGTTCAGTGTCCTCACATGAAATAGTCTTTCTCTACAAAGAAAACAAGGGGAGGCAGCTAAGTGAAATTCTAGCAGGAATGATAAATTACCTTTGCTTACATTTTAAATCATTGCCAGAAATAAAGTACAAATGAATTACTTTTTATCAGATCTTATTATCCCACTGACTGCTATTATTTTGTCAGAGATCTGTTCCTATGAGGAAACTTAGAGACATTTTCTCCGATATAAAGTACAGATCTAAAGTACTTAGGAATCATAATAATCTTTAACTTTCTGTTTTAGTAATATGTAGTTTGTATTAATAATTACTAGCTTAATTACAGGCTACACTTGCATGATACTCTGTTGTAAAAAACACTTTCCTATATATTCTGTCATCTCAGACTCCCAGCAACTAAAGCTCAGAGAGAAATTATTAATATATTTCTCATTTTAGAGACAATTCAAAAACTCAGCTTGATATTAATCAGTGCTGTCTTTTATTGAATGCTTAAATACCAAAGGAACTGTGCTATTTTCTTTTATGTATATTCTCTCATTTACTCTTCATAACTAAACCAAGGCATAGTTAACATCCCCATTTCCTCTGGTTCTAAGATTGTGATGCCCAACCCCCAGGGTTAAGGACCAGTATAGTCCATGGCCTGTTAGGAACGGGGCCGCGCTGGTAAGAGAGTGAAGCTTCCTCTGTATTTACAGCCGCTCCCCATCGCTTGCAACACTACCTGAGCACCACCTGTCAAATCAGTTATTGTCTCCCACTACCCCCAGATGAGACCATCTAGTTGCAGGAAAACGAGCTCAGGGCTCCCACTGATTTGCATTATAGTAAGTTGTATAATTATTTCATTATATATTACAATGTAATACTAATAGAAAGAAAGTGCACAATAAATGTAATGTGCTTGAATCATCCTGAAACCAACCATTCTCTGCCCCCCTGGGTCCATGGAAAAATTATCTTCCATGAAACCAGTCTCTGGTGCCAAAAAGATTGGGTGCCACTGTTCTAAGACACCACAAGCTGAGATCTGATTGATTCTAAAGTCTACAGCTTGACATCACTGCAATTTACTGAGCATGTGACTTACCTAAGCTCACTGAGCTAGTTAAGTGACAGAAAAGGAAATAGAGATAGTCTGTTTGCCCTTAATTTTCTCATACAGTCCTAGTGGGGAATTTTAATATAATAAATAATCTTATAAAGCCTTTGCACATTATAAATGACTTTTTCAGTTCATGGATGTGCCTTTGGCCTTTTTATTTTTGTAATTTTTTAATTTTTATTTCAGCATATTACAGCGGTACAAATGTTTAGATTACATATATTGTCTTTGCCCCATCCAAGTCAGAGCTACAAATGTGTCCATCCCCCAGACGGTGCGCACCGCACCCATCAGGTGTTAATATACCCATCCCCTCCTCTTCCCTCCCACCTGCCTGACACCTGATTAATGTTACTAGTATATGTGCACATAAGTGTTGATCAATTAATACCAATTTAACATCAAGTACATGTAGCGCTTGTTTTTTCCATTCTTGTGATACTTCATTTAATACAGTGGGCTCCAGCTCTATCCAGGATAATATAAGAGGTGCTAGATCACCATTGTTTTTTGTGGCTGAGTAGAACTCCATGCTGTACATATACCACATTTTATTAATCCAATCGTGTCTTGATGGGCACTTGGGTTGTTCCCACATCTTTGCAATTGTGAATTGTGCTGCTATAAACATTCTAGTGCAGACGTCTTTTTTATAGAATATCTTTTTTTCCTTTGGGTAGATGCCCAGTAATGGGATTGCTGGATCAAATGGTAGTTCTACTTTTAGCTCTTGGTGGTATCTCCAGATTGCTTTCCACAGAGGTTGTACTAGTTTGCAGTCTAACCAGCAGTGTAGGAGTGTTCCTATCTCTTTGCATCCACACCAACATTTGTTGTTTTGGGACTTTTTGATAAAAGCCATTCTCAATTGAATTAAGTGATATCTCATTGTGGTTTTGATTTGCATTTCCCTGATGATTAGAGATGTTGAGCATTTTTTCATATGTTTGTTGGCCATTAGTCTGTCTTCTTTTGGAAAGTTTCTGTTATGACCTTTGCCCACTTTTTAATGGGCTTGTTTGATTTTTCTCTTGTTGATTTTCCTGAGTTCTATATAGATTCTAGTTATCAGCCCTTTATCGTATATGTAGCATGGGAACATTTTCTCCCATTCTGTAGGTTTGTCTGTTTGCTCTCGTGATAGTTTCCTTGGCTGTACAGAAGCTTTTTGTTTTATATGTACTTTATATATTTTGTATTTGTATTGCATTACAAATGCATCAAAATAGTACATATAAATAGTTCTTATGTTTTTTGGAAATTCTTATAGATCTGAATAATTTAAGCCTCTGTATTTTCTTTATTTGTGTACTTAGTAGGATTCATTAGATAGAAAAATCACATGGAAATGCTTAGCTATAATTAAAGCAACATTAGCAAACAACTTTTCATTGAAATGTGTGTGTTCATTTCAGTTCAACAGTTTATATGGAGCGCTATGTAAGATGCTCCAGTCTACAAACATAAGTAGATAATATCCCTCTCAGAAGAAATTTATAGTCCTTCTTTAGGCGATTATGTTCCATAAATCCAAATGCTCTTGAAAGGGATTATTAGGATTTCTATTTAGGGATTATGTTTAGTAAAACTGAATGCTCTTAAAAGAGATTATTAGGATTTCTAAGTATTATTTTTATTCTACACTGGGGAAGAGCATCAGAAGAGGGAGAAATGGTTGGGTGTAAACTGAGGAGTATACTCATAAAACTACCACACAAAACAGAATGTGTGAGTTACTGTGAGAGAGAGAAAATAAGTACTTTGGAGGAGCATGAGAATGGGACAACCAAGTTATATCGGAAAACAAGAACAATCAGCAAAGGTCTCAAGAAAAAAATGATGTTTAAGATGATTCTTAATGGATGGAGAGAGATCTTCTAGAAGCATAACGGGGGTAGGGCACTCACGCACCAAGGGTATAGTGTAAGGAAACGGAGGGACTCGTTTTCTTTGAAGGTAGCATATTTGTAGAGCAATAAAAAGGCATGAGGCTGGAAACTGAGACCTTACTGTAGAAGGTCTCGAGGGCTAGGGTGAGGTCTTGGAGGGCAAATGCAACAGAGTGAAAAATAAATCCTAGACTGGGAGTAAGGAGATATATGGCCAAACTTCAGCTGTGGCATTTATGAACCAAGGGACCTTGGACAAATAAGATAATCTTCTTGAGCTTTAATTTCCTCACCTCTAATACAGAGATAATGATTGGTATTTTAAAGGTTGAGCGTAAGTGGGAAAATTTGTGGGAAAGTATTCTGAAGACTATAAAGCACCACAGGAGGCATCATCATCTTCATCATCATTGCTTTATGTATGTGATGATGGCATATGAAGATTTTTGGAACAGCGAAGTTTTTCAGGTAGATCTGCACTTTAGGAAAATTCAGTTGGCAGCAATGTAGAGAATGGACTGATAGCAAAAGAAAGAGAACCGATCAAGAAGCTGTTAAAGTAACCCAGGTTAAAGATAATGAAGGTTTGATTAGGATGGTAGTTCAGGTAATGGAAAGGAAGGAAACCTAGAGACATGGCAGAGATATTGTTCAATTCAGCATTTATTCAGAAATGAAGTGAACACTCACTGTGCTCCAGGCTCCAAATTAGGTGCTGGGGCCACCAGACAAAGTGCAATCTTGGCCCTTGAGGGCTCATCACAGGCCAGACGGGAGACACAGATGTATAAACAGGTGACCACAGTGGAGGGACAAGTGTTCTAATAGAAATATGTATATGGGAAAGGTGGCATAGTGGAAGGTCAAATCAATAGTGGCTTGATTTGGCCAAAGAAGTCTTCAAAGAAAAGGAGGAAATGGAAGTGGGTATTTCCAGATGAGTTAACAGCCTAGCAAACAACAGGGAAGCGTGGTGTATTCAGGGTTCTCAGCTTGGGAAAGCAGTGAGGCAGGAGGTGGGCCGTGGCTAGAACACAGAAGGTCCTGGGTCCACCTAGAGGCAGCCCAGGATATGGTAAGTCCAGCTGTGGGGTGAACTTCAGCAAATCACTTAACCTCTTAGTGACTTGGTTTCCTCACCTATAAAATGAGGAAATGATAAATACTACCTTTTAGGGTTGTTATGAGAAATATATTGAATAAATCATGTAAAACATTTAAAACCACATATGATATACTTTAAGTGCTTAATAAATGTGAGTTACTGTTATTACTGGGGAGAGGGAATAAAAGAGACAAAGTCTAGGATGACTCCAAGTATTCTGACTTGTAGACAATAGATGTCAGTGCCATTAACAAGGATATAAAACACAATAAAAGGAGAAGTTTGTGGGGAGTATAAGTTCGGTTTTAGACATGCTGAGTTTGAATTGACCGTCGAACCCCAGGTTGAGAGGTTCAGGAGACATTAAGAGAAGGCAGTTAAGAGCTGTATATACTTTTGAGCATGATGAGCGTATTAGATGGTTTGTAAAGCCACAGTAATGGAGTCACCCAGGGAAAGGAAAGGTAGTGAGAAGAAGGCTGAACACAAGACATTCAAGGAACAGTGAGAGAAAAGACGGTTCAGCAAAAAAAAAAAGAGAGTAAAAATGCTTAGAAAGTAGAGGTGAGCCAAGAAGACATCATCGTGGGAGCTGGGAAATAAGAGAGTTTGGGGAAGAAATGAAAGCATTCAAGAAAATCCAGTGATCTTGACAATCAGAAGGACTTATGTAAGAGCTGGTTCTGTTGAAAAGTGGATGATAAGGTCTTGGTGTTGTGAAGGTGTGTTGTGAGTTCACAGGTATTCATTTCATTATTCTTAAACTATGCACAAACACACACACACAGAGGAACAAACAGGTGGAGGGCACAGGCGAGGATAGGCCTCTTCTCGTCAGACTAGAGGGAAGGAAGGGGGTAGGGCAGGAGCCCACAGGTTTGTCTTTGGGGAACATTTAAACTTCAGAGCCTTTGCTTTTTAGATGACATAGGAGGCCAGGTCACGTGTTGTGAGAGAGAGAACCAAAGCAAGGCTCAAGGATAATCACAAAATGTGGGAATAACGCCTGAGGAAAGAACACAAGCCTTGCCAGAGCCACATGGAGGGCCCACGTATAGGGAGGTCATTGTTCTACTTCTGTTTCAGCACCATTGTGCACAGGTGTCTTTCCCTAAGCAGCTCAAGTGTAGGATCAGAGGAGTGAGAATGAGGGCTTGATCCAAAATTAGAGATTTTATTACTTAGAAAAGTAGGCTATGGGTAAAAAACAAAATAAAAATAATAATTTAAAAAATTGGAGTTCTTAGGGGAATTTGTATGGACCTAAGAGTGATCCTGACCTTGTGGGAGGGTCTAGGATAAGCCAGCTAAGATGTCTGTTTGGTGGTTAGTATTGTGTGTTGGATTTCAAGAGCAATTTGTTTAATGTGCCATTTTTTTAGCTGAGGAAAAATAGGACTTGGAGAACCCATGGAATGAACTGGCTAAGAGTAGACTGGGAAGAGCCAAGATGCTAATTCTTCAAAACAAAAGTCCAAAGGTCATAGTTAAATTCAGAGTTTTGAAGCCAAAACTTTGAGGTAGAGCAGAGATGGATGCAGAAAAAGAACAGGTCAGAAGAGTAAAGTGAGTAGGGCATCCACAAGATTGCCCTACTACCCTTAAAAGCCAACAAGAGGGTGTTGTGAAGGCTGGGAGGGCAGGAGGGGATTTTGGAGGGAGCCATTAGGCTGGTTTAAAGGGGTAGAGTGGGCAGAGAGAAAGATGCAGCTCATCTTTAATGAGGTAAGTAAGGAAAGGAGCTGAGGAGTCCAAAACCATTAGGCCAAAGCCTCAAAGGAGAAGGGTATTTGCATAAAGACAGCAAGCTAAGAAGATGTGGCATCTGCCTTCTGTGCCAATGGTTTTGGAGGTTGGGTGGATGATGGATGGATGAATAGGAAGGGAGGGAGGGAAAAATTACATGCGTAACTGGGATTCAGGAAGAAAGATTGATAGTGGCCACAGAGCTGATACCCTAACTTGCAAATTCAGTAGATACTGGACCAAGCACCCCATGTATATAAGGTCGTCACAGTGCCTGCCCACAGTGCATCTTCAGTAAGTGTCCGTGCAGGGAATGAGTGGGTGCTCAGGGATGGACCCTGATTAAGATACAAAGATCAGGAAGGCAGTTTTTACCCTTAAGGATCACAGCTTAGTGGTGTCTTAAAGTTTGTCTGCTCTTTCACTCTTGGATAAACTGTATATTAAACACATTTTAACCTGAAAATATCAGTTACAAGAAGCTGTTGGTCTAGGAAGTGTTCTTTTGAAAGTATTGTTATTTATATTTTTACGGATTTTTAATTTATTCCTGAGTAGCTGTGGGACACACAGAAATAGTAGTTCGTCTTTTCTGTGTTTTTGGTAGCAGTCAGACACAAAATGCACATATACAAGGCATTCTGGTATACAGATGGAATCTGTATGCAAAGTTAACATGGACATATGGGGGTTGTATGTGCAAGTCTGATGTTTAATCATGAGTAATTAGTTTATACTTAGCAATTTTGGGCCCCTGAGGATCATACGATCTAATTGTTTAAGCCAAAGAGTGATTGCAAAGGAAACTCTTGAGCTGCTGATTAGCAGTGGGATGGACTAAGGGACACATCAGATGGTCAACAGAGGAAAAGAATAATTGGTTCCATGGTTTGTAATCCATAACTAACTCCTCTGCAAAAGATTTGAGACCACTTACAGCAAAACACACATATCCTAGAGAGTAATTTAAATGAAAGAGAAAAGTCAAAAACCCTATAGAGGAAAGGTGGCTGTATGGGAGAGCCAAGTCGTAGAGAGGATAGGGTTAGGAAACTGATGAAAACCCACTTGTGTCTTCATAGCTTTCTTAATTGGGTAAGATCTGACCAGACAAGGTGGCCCAACTCTGAGAATGATGACCAGTTCCTTGATTCAACAAAGATAGAGACCACTCTGAATACAAATTTAACAATCCTGGTTAACAACCTCCTCCAAAGGGACACGAAGGCACTGGCAGATACTTGGGGAGCAACTGATAGAAGGAGACAGGGACATAACGGGTTGCTTTCTCGGGGGAACCTTAGTAACAGCTGAATGGAAAAGGGATACCTCGAATGCACATGTGCTGGACCCACCTACCACCTGTGGCACACGTCATGATGGGGGAGAGATGATGTGGGCTTAGTGAATCCTCCCAGGGTGGCTTTGAACACACTTGCTCTCCTCCTGCTCCCTGTTGTGTGGGTTCTGTACCGTCTAAGTCGCTGAGGAGGAGAGTGACCCAAGAAAAGAAGGCACGAGATTATTCTCAAGAAACCCTTTCATTCCAGAAACATAAAAGAATCCCCTTTCAACATCCACCCACCTGCTAAAGGGAGGTTAGGAAATGTCCTCACCTAATGAGAGAGAATTCTCATTTTTCTTAAAATAGATCATCTACTGCTTCTGTGTTTGCTTAGGTTTGGAAGTGCAAGCAAACCAAGAAATGGGGTTCAGAACCGATTTGTATACTCCAAGTTGACATCTTGGTAATCAGATATCAATTTAATTCCATAATCATTTATTGATTGCAACTGTCTTCCAAGAAATGAAACTGAAGGAGAATACTGGAAGTGAATAAAACAACCCCTCCCTCTCTCTCACAGCTCATGTCAAAAAGCATATGACAGATTATTGCAAGTTAAGCTCACATTGTGTTCTTAATACTATGTTATAAAAATGACACCCTCTTCTCTTTATTTTATACACATGATTTATTTTTCCATTTCTCCATGAATGCCATTTTTACAAAACCAAAGTGATGTGTGGAGCTTGTTGGGAACTCATAGTTTATCTCTAATAGTATAAATAACTCATCTAGTAACGATCCCTAAAGTTAAAAGGACTTTGTGCATTCCTTCAGAGACATCCTGGGAATTTTGCGGGATCAAGTCCCAGGCACCTCTGACCTGCATTTTCCATAGAACTTTTACTAATGAGTGATCCCTTTACTCAGGGGCTCCAATGAAGTGAAAATAGGACAGCCTTGCAGTCCCTTTTAAGGTATAAAGGGAGCATGGGGATATTCATGGAGTCAAGAATTGGTAAAATTAGGAAAAGAAATCATAAAAGTGGGTTTCAAATCCTATGGAAAAAAAAAATTATTCCATCCCTTATTCATTCCTTATCCCTTTCGTGCCTTACTGAGGCATGCTTGCATAGCTGCTTTATGTGCTACTAACTTCGAATATTCCCTGTATCACTATACTGTTTGTTTTTATCCCCTCTTTTAGGAGATGACCTGGCTTCCACCACTTTCTGCTGTTCAAGCACCTGGCAAAGTGGAACCAAGCAAATTTCCATTCCCAAACAAGGTAAGATCTTGAATTACTCAGGAGGAATGTGCTTCATTCACGTAGACATTAGCAGCGGACAGTGAGTTTACTCTTCATTGTCTTTTCCTCTGTAAATATTCCTGCCAGAGGCATATGAAGCTGATCCTTAACGGTTTACAAGCAGTATTTATTCATCAAAGGGGGACAGTCAAGCTTGCAGCCTTACTTACCTGCACTTCCATACTCTCTGCAAAATGTGATGCTTATTATAATTGTCATCTTATCTAGAAACATTCGTGAAGTTGAAATGAATCTTGCAATCATTTTATACATTCAGTGTGATTGTATGTCCTGTTTTTTTCCTGAAAAGCTGTTATTAAATTAATGATATATCTTAAAATCAATGTCTTAGAATAGAAGACATGTGGTATTTAACTTCCCTGAGTACCTTTTTAAAGCTTAAAATATTTTCTAAGACTTTCAAAAAAGATTTCTATATTTTCTAAGAAAAAGCACACAAAATATCAGCCACAAAATATATTTAAATTATTGCATTCTTGAGCCTTATAGGCTTTCTGTGATTTTTTTTAACCATACCACTGACATCTAACTATAGACTAATTATAAAAGATCAAATTATATAAATGGCAAGAAAGCAAAATGTGAAAACCTCTGCCATCTCCCTCCAGATTCCATTTCCCTACCCAGAGATGACTATCCAGAGTTTAGTGTGTACTAATTCAGTCATTTTTCCCTGTGCCTTATAGGCACATATGTGCCTGTGCAGTTTTTTAAAACTGTTAAATTGTATAGTACTGAAAGCATTTTTTTCCAAGAGTTAATTTTTTCCAGATACCCACAATATATAAATAGCATTGCTCAATACAAATATCATACCTTTCTAAAGTGAACTATTGAAATAATTGTTCATTACTGTTATCACAGAGGTAAATTCCATTCTAAAAGTTGATTTTTATTTCCCTTAACAATATGTATTTGAAGATCTTTGCAAGTGAACGTGTAGGGGTTCTCTTCATTCTTCTAAACAGCAGCAAAATATTTTGTAGTATGAATTTGCTGTAATTTATTTAATCAAGCTCCTTTTGATGGACATTGAGATTGTTTATGGCTTACTATTATTATAAACACTTTTACAACAAACACTTTTTTATTTCAAAATATTAAGGGGATACGAATGGTTTTCAGTCAGGGCTATAAGTGTGCCATCACTCAAATAGTGTTCATTGTACCCATTAGGTAGGTTTTTGCCCCTCCCCCTCCCCCTCCCCCCTACTTGATTTCCAGTGACTTTTACTTCCCTCTGTTCACATGTGTGCCTCTAGGTTAGTTCCAAATTTATTAGAGAGTACATCTGGTGTCTGTTTTTCCATTCTTGATATACTTCACTTAGGATCATGTTCTCCAGTTCCATCCAAATTGCTGCAAAAGGTATTAATTCATCCTTTTTATGGTTGAGTAGTACTCCATGGTATACATATACCACATTTTGTTAATCCTCTCATGAATTGATGGGCACTTGGGCTGATTCCACATCTTTGCAATTGTGAATTGCATTGTAATAAAGGTGCCTTTTTGATAAAATGACTTCTTTTCCTTTGAATATACACCCAGTAGGGGGATTGTTGGATCAAATGGTAGGTTTACATTTATTTCTTTAAGGAATCTCCATACTGTTTTACATAGAGATACCAGCTCGTCTTTGTAGGTCTGATAGAATTCAACTGTGATTCCATTTGGTCTGGGGCTTTATTTAGTTGGAAGATTTTGTATCACTGTTTTAATGTCACTGCTCATTATTGGTCTGTTCAGGAATTCTGTTTCTTCCTGATTGAGTCTTGGGAGGTTGTGTGTTTTCAGGAATTTGTCATTTCCTCATTGTTTTCTAGTATATGTGTAGAGATTTTTGTAGTATTCATGGATAATATCTTGTATTTCTGTGGTATCAGTTGTAATATCTCCTTTTTCATTTCTGATTGAGTTCATTTGGGTCCTTTCTCTTCTATTCCTGGTTAAACTAACAAGAGGCCTATCAATTTTATTTATCTTTTCAGAGAACCAACTTTTGTTTATTTTTTTAATTTTTTGTTGTTTGTTTTCTGTGTCATTTAATTCTGTTCTGACTTTAGTTATTTCTTTTCTTCTGCTGGTTTTGGATTTGGTTTGCTCTTCCTTTTCTAGTTATTTGAGATGTGTCATTAGATTGTTAATTTGTGATCTTTCTGTCTTTTTGATGTAGGCATTTAAGGCTTTGAATTTTCCCCTTACGACTGCTTTTGCTGAATCCCATAGATTTTGATAACTTGTATCCCCTTTGTTGTTCAGTTTGAGGAGTTTTTTGATTTCTATCTTAATTTCAATATTGACCCAATAATTGTTCAGCAGCAGGTTGTTTAATTTCCATGATTCTGTGTAGATTTGAGTGTTTCTCTTCGACTTGATTTCTAGTTTTATTCCACTATGATCTGAGAAGATACATAGTATGGTTTTGATTTTTTTTTTTTTAATTTGTTCAGACAAGTTTTGTGGCTGCCTAAGATATGAACAATCTTGGAGAATGTTCCACGTGCAGATGAGAAGAACGTGTATTAGGTAGTTTTGGGGTAGAATGTTCTGTAAATGTCTGTCAGGCCCATCTGTTCTAGAGTCCCATTTAAGTCCAGTGTTTATTTATTTTCTGCTTTGATGATCTGTCCAGCTCTGTCAGTGGGGTGTTGAAGTCCCCAGCAATTACAATGCTGCTATTAACAGACACTTTTTTGGAAATTCCTCTTTGTATGCCTGCTATTGAATGTCTCTAGTGAGGCTATCTAGAACAGGAATTATGGCTCTGGGCATCAGAAACCACAATTACCCTTGGCTGTGCTTCAAAAATACTTCTTATATATCTTTGCCAATGATTAATATTATCTGGCCTTTTATCATTGTGTCTGTATGATGGATGAAAAGTTGATACCTCATTGTTTTCATTTGCATTTTCCCAGTTACTTCTAAGCTTGAGCAAAGACTGTTTTTCCTTTGCAAATTGCCCATTCATTGTTCATTGCCACTTTTAAAAAAAATGATTTGTAGGAACTCCTAATATCTTATTCATTTGTCTGGTATATGTGACGCAACTATTTTCTTGTAACCTTTTTATGTGCTTTTTATACTAGCTAAGTGTTTAATTTTTATGTCAGAGAAAAAAGATTTTCCCTACTCCAGCATTCTAACAATGTTCTCTATTTTATTCTAATTCTCTTACAGTTTTTTTTTTAAGTTTGTGGGTGGTATGACATAGGATTCTAGTTTTATTCTCTTCAATGACTAGTAAATTATTATAACACTATCAATGTATTAGCCCATTTTTCGCACATTGGTTTGAAATACCCTATGTCAACAGCTGAATTTCTTGCCAATACGTGGATTTGTTTCCAGACTCTATTCTGTTTTTTGACATGTTTATGTAATTCTTTCCCAGGAACTCATTGTTTAAATCAGAGTTTGATAGACTTTTTCAGAAAAGAATCAGATAGTAAATAGTTTCAGCTTTGTAGACAATACCTAATGAATGAATGTGGCATCTCATTGGTGGAATCAAAACCAGAGCCCATCTGAAGTTCCCAGGCTTCTAGCCCTTTCAATACAGGAGAATTTAGTTGAATGGTTTATTTATTATGGATTTCCCATGGCATCCTGCCACACTTAGACTAAAATGCAAGATACTTACAATCTTTGCACATAATCTGTCCAAAATAATGACTGACCCAAAATACAATCAAATAAGCATTTTTATTATATATATGTATCCATGAGGGAAGTACAAATTTTAATATAACTGGGCACATACCAAAGCATATTTTGTTGTGACTTTTCCAAAAGGGTTATACAGAGTTCTGTTTTGTTTCATGTAGATACTTAAGTGTAAATAATGACTTAACTCCTGAGGTGAAATTGAGACTTTAAATCATTAGTGCAAAAATTTCATTTGTTTAGCCTTATGGAGGTATAACCAACAAATAAAAATTGTATACATTTAAGGTAAATAACTTAATGTTTCCATATTTACATATTTTGTGAAATAATCACCACAATCAAGCTAATTAACATATCTATCACCTCATATAATTACCAATTTCCTTTTTTTAATAAAAACACTACCCTCCTAGCAAATTTCTAAAGATCTACTCTCTTAGCAAATTTCAAGTATACAATACAGTATTGTTAACTGTAGTTACATTTTTGATATGTCATTCACACACACATATATATATAGCAGAGACATTATGCTAAATGAATTAAACCAGACTGAGAAAGACAGATACTGTATGATACCACTTATATAGAATCTAAAATAGCCAAACTCACCGGGCATGGTGGCTCATGCCTGTAATCCCAGCACTCTGGGAGGCGGAGGAGGGCGGATCGCTCAAGGTCAGGAGTTCAAAACCAGCCTCAGCAAGAGCGATACCCTGTCTCTACTAAAAATAGAAAGAAATTAATTGGCCAACTAAAAATATATAGAAAAAATTAGCCGGGCATGGTGACGCATGCCTGTAGTCCCAGCTACTCGGGAGGCTGAGGCAGTAGGATTGCTTGAGCCCAGGAGTTTGAGGTTGCTGTGAGCTAGGCTGATGCCACGGCACTCTAGCCCGGGAAACAGAGTGAGATTCTGTCTCAAAAAAATAAATAAATAAAATAGCCAAACTGATAGAAGCAGAGAGTAGAATGGTGGTTGCCAGGTGCTGGGGCAGGGAGTAGGAATGGGAGTGTTGGCCAAAGGGTACAAAGTTTCAGTTATATAAGATGAGTAAGTTCTGGAGATCTAATGTACAGAAACATGACTATAGTTAAAATTTTTTATTTTTAAGACAAAGTTAGAAGTACCTATTTTTCACTTTAAAAAAATGCATTATTATTTATCATATAGGGCACAGAATTTCAAATTTAAATGGAAAAAAAGTGTCTTATTTAGAACTACTATAGGATTCACATGGAGGTACTTCACTCCTAGATCTTTTTGCCATGCCCGAGAAAGAAAGAATGAATAAGTGATTTTCTTTCAAAGAGTAGTAACAGTGCATGATTTTAATAATGCCTTTTTTCAAAATCTCACTGTAAGTACTGATAATTTATCTTGTACACAGGAAACAAGACTGCATTCGTTTTCTATTTCTGCTGTAACAAATTACTACAAACTTAGTGACTTAAGACAACATGCATTTCTCTTACACTTCTGGAGGTCAGAAGTCTGAAATCAGTTTCACTGAGCTAAAATCAAGGTCAAGGGGGCTTAGTTCCTGCTGAAGGCTGTAGGGGAGAATTCTTTTTCTCACCGCTCCCAGCTTCTAGAGGCAGCCCCCGTTCCTGCTCGTGACTCACATCACCCCAGCCTCTGTTTCCCTTCTCACATCTCCTCTGACTCTCCTGCTCCTTCTTTTCCTTGTGAGGACCCTTGTGATTATACTGAGCCCACCTGCTCATCTCGCCTCCAGATCATTAACTTAATCACATTTGTACAGTCCCTTTTTCCATGTGAGGTAACATTCACAGGTTCCGGGAATTTGAGCACAGACATCTGTAGGGGTGCCATTATTCTGCCTACAACAAAGACTGTTATTAATTTTCACAGGGAGGGCACCTCTTTTACCCTGTATCTCAACAAATTAGTATTCTGACAGCTGGACATTGCAGTTCTTTAATTAGACTATTAATGTTTGAGATTATCACTATTGTTAGTGTGCAGGCACTAGAATTGTTTTTGGAATTTGATGGGCAAAACCTCTACAATAACTAATAAACAGTGAAATTAAGTCCTTATCAAGATTAAGGGGACAATTTGACCTCACAAGGAAAGTTGATTTAACTGTGTGTTCTGAGGTATCAGTACCATTAAATTACCTAACTACTTCTGAGAATGTCCTCATTTTGTCTGGCTATTGAAGGATATAATATATCATAAAGTCAATTGATAATGAACTTTGCCTATTTTTTTCCTGTTCTCTGAGGACTTAATTTGAAGTAACAATTCCCTAGACAAATACCCCCGGGCATTTCTGCCTCATTCTTCAAATCTCAAAAGTAATTGAATTTGGTAAAGAAAAGAATGCATGACTCCTTTAAATTCGCTGCCATTATCAGGTATTTCAACCAAGAGAGAAGAAAATGAATTTGCTTTGCTTTTTCCCTTTCATTTCTGCAGCAATCTCACACATTTTGAAATGCAAATAAAGAACTCAAAATTGTAGAGCATTTTCCACCCTCGAGAAGGTATATGTCCAAAGCTAATGGCATTTCGCAAGCATTTCATGGGACCATGGATGCTGACTCTGGTGGGTTCAGACCTGGCCTGAAACTATTCTTCCTGATTGATTTTTTAAAGTATTATACAGAAAAAGTCTAGCATCATTAGAGAACTGAGAATCCTATCGCCTTTCTCTTTACACACTAGAATGAGAATGAAAGCCAGCAAGTGTGAAGAAAAGTGCATTGAAGTTGGAAAGTGTATCATACGTCTCCCCGTTTGGGTTGCTAGCATGCTTCAAAATCTGTCGCGAAATGTTTCCAGTAAAACTCCATGTTTAGCATTACCTCAAAATAAACATCTCAACTAATTATAAATCGTATTACTTTAACTATTTTGAGCTTTATAGAATAAGAATGAGAAGAAAGGGATTGGTGAGGATCACAGCTAAGTCAGGTGATAATTTTTCCTACAATAATTAGCTTTACATGGGGCTCTGAAAATAGGAGTCAACGATTTCTTGACTTTTGTAGTCCCATTGATGGGACTGATAGGTGAGCAAAGAGAGGTATGCATGGAGCCTTTCTCAACTGGTTTTCAGAAAGCCATTTTTAATTAACACCCTGACAGTATAAATACTGTTCTCATCACAAACATGACTGAAGAACTACTGTATTTCATGGATAAATGATTTATATGAACTTTTCTTCTTAGCTAAATACCATATTTAAAGGAGTTTTAGGAGGATTGTGTACCAAAGAGTTAGTGCTATAGCAGAATAGTGTTGGAAATTCAGGACTTACACATGGAGAAGAACAAATTCTCACATGTAGATATTCTTGCAATAGCAGGGAGCAGTTCTCCCTTCTGTGCACTTGACCGTTAGAATGACACACACTTGATGAATGACCCTGGCAAACCAAAAGCAGCAGATTAATCTTGGAAATGTTCTGATATGGGATTATAGGAAACTTCTTTTTTATACTTTTCTGATTTTTTGAATTTTCTTTAATGAATAAGTAATATGGGGCCATCCTTGGGTCAAGACAATAATAGCATTCCTTTTAGGATACTTATTATCAAATTGTATACTTTAAGTATGTGTAGCTTATGTTATGTAATTTATACTTCAGTAAAGCTTTTTTTTTTTAAAAAAAAAAGTCATCATTGAAAAGATAATTACTATAATAGAGTTATGAAAACATAAAGAAGCAACTCAGTCATCCTGAGATTCAGGAAAATTTCAAAGAACAGGTAACCTTTGAGTTGACTTGTGCAGAGCCTTGAAGGAAGAGTGAAGTTTCCAGGCAGGAAACAGAAAGCAGCAGGACACGTGTTCCAAGGAGTGGGAGCCAGGGCAGAATACACAGGCTGGAGCACTCATGGGCGGCAGTCACGGCATCACTTTCAGCCCTGGGTTATAATAATTTGTACATACATAACCTCCTTGCCTGACTTATTGGACTCATTTCTGTAACCCTTAAAGAGCCTAACAGAGAACCTTGCAGGCCTAGTCGAGTACTCCCAGAGGGGCTGGAGCCTGCCAGGCATCTACTTACAAAAGACATTTGCAAGGGGAGAGAAGGCCTTTGAGACAGAAGCCATAGGCATGGCACGTGGGGATCTGGGTGGGGTGGCAGGAGATGCAATAATGGAAAGGACTTCAGTGCCTGGGCCCTTTGGAGAAAAGAGTTTTGGTCATCCTCTGCTCTGAACCCACCCTGGCTCTGGCTCCATGAAGAATGAAGGATCTTCTTACTCTGGGGAGCTCCCTGTGTTTCGCAGCTGCCTGGGCAGGGCAGTACTCCTTCAGAAGCAGCAGCCACGGGCCCAGAGGTTGGCCAGCTGACACCTTGTCAAGGCATCTTATACATGGACCTGTGGACTTAAATTTGGCAGCAGCCTCTTAAGGTAGCTGAACCCTCCACGAGCAGACTGGCCACATGCTGGCCAAGTGACAGTAAGAATGATAATAGGACATTGTTTGTACCCACAGAGTGGCACAGAACATCGGAGTCAGAGTCAGTATTTCTGAGCTAACATTTGTCGATTCAGTCAGTGTACACCAAGAAGACATCAGCTAGACACATGAGATTACATATTAGGGACAAAGTCCTTGATTTTTTTCTTTTTTTTTTTTTTTTTTTTTTGAGACAGTCTCACTGTGTTGCCTGGGCTAGAGTGCCGTAGCATCAGCCTAGCTCACAGCAACTCCTGGGCTCAAGCAATCCTTCTGCCTTAGCCTCTGGAGTAGCTGGGACTACAGACATGCGCCACCATGCCCAGCTAATTTTTTTCTATATATTTTTAGTTTTCCAGCTAATTTCTTTCTATTTTTTTTTAGTAGAGACGGGGTCTTGCTCTTGCTTAGGCTGGTTTTGAACTCCTGACCTTGAGCGATCCTCCTGCCTCGGCCTCCCAGAGTGCTACGATTACAGGCGTGAGCTACCGCGCCCGGCCCTTGATTTTATTCTTGTCTCTCCTACAGAGATTTTTTTTTGTTGTTGGGGGCGGGTACCAATTACTTTAATCATTTTTTGCCTTTCTTCATGCCCTACACAAAATAGAAATATTAATAGTCATTAACTATGGAGGTATTTTAGTTAAAATTTGAAGTTTACTATCTATGGAATATGTGACCGTACAGTATGTAATCATAATTCAGGTCAACTGTGAGCTCACCTGTGGTTCTCTGCTGGTAGGTCTATGGTCAACAGTGGTCACCCAGGTTTTAGGATGCATCAAGAAGTAAAAACTTCTATTTCTCATTAGTGTCAGCAAACAGTCTTAGAAAAATTTCTATTTTTTTTTTCTTTTTGAAAGAATGAGCTTAATGCTAAAAACTATCTTGGTTACCATTCTTGTCCATTTGATGGTGAGTGAGTACTCCCCTCCCTGACACAGGGTGTCTCCAAAGGGCCAACATCTACAGACAGCACAAGGGAGTTAGCTCAGTGGGATTCAAAGTACTTGACACATGTCAAAGCTAAAACTAATTCATGTTCAGATACAAACTCTAAATTAATTACAAGGGAAGGAAACACGCCAGTCTACTTCGGGGATTTAACTGTTGATGTCTTCTTCATAACAGCATCTATCCAAGATAGGCCAAAATCATTTTTGCAGATTATATTTCCAGAGCAGTATTTCATCTTCATAAAACCATTTCCAAAAACTGAATCTCAGGGTGAGAGTTGAGCTTGTTCTTTTTCTTCAGATGAATAGCTCATTATTAGCAATATTGAAAGAGGTTTATTAAGCATCTGTGTATGACTCAGTCTGTTTAATAGACTGGGAATCTCTTTCCTTCCCAGTTTTCTCATCCAACCCTCAACCACCAGACTGGCTTATTTTAGACTCTGCCAGTGGAATTCCTTTTTAAAGCAGATATTATTACTTGGCTTTGAATATGCCACAAGCCATATCAAATGACACTCCCTAACCCATAACAACTGTATTCATGGAGCAAAATTCTGATAAAATATTAAGCCATATATTAGAAGTTAATTCTAATTCAAGGACTTTTGTTACATGTGCCAGAATTAGGAAAGAGTTTTGCCGGATTTTATGTGCTGCTACTTATTTTTGTACCTTCCTAACACCTCAGTTAATTCATTCTTTTATAATTCTCCCTTACATTTTATTTTAAATGAGAATTTTGCAAGCAAAGTGAATTTTGTTGTGAATCTTCAAGTCAGAATTTCACATTTCATTTTAATGCAAATAAAATCAGGTTCAATCTCTACTTACCTCAGCATTAACCAAACTTAAAATACTAGGTAATACTGGCTTTATGCCATTGCAGAGAAGCTGACATCGGTAATAATCTTTTCATCCACCAGTGTGAGATTGACAAGAGTCGTTCAACCAAGTGTTGCTGGTGGGATGTTTCTAGCTTCATCTACAGGAAGTGGGTGGGAGTGAAGGTACATTCAAGAAGAAGTGAGTTGTATTAAAAGTCAATGAGATAATGAACAGATCAATGACCAGAAAATGAGAACCAAAACCATAAACCTCACATAAGAAAACACAGGTTTAAATCTTCAGAACCTTGGATTTTGTAATACATTCCTAGATACGACACCAAAAGTATGAGCAACAAAAGAAAAATTAGATAAACTAAACTTCACCAAAATTTAAAACTTTTATGCATCAAATAACTTTATCAATCAAGTTAAAAGACAACCAATAGAATGGGAGAAAATATTTGCATATCAGATAAGAGTCTAGTGTCCAGACTATATCACGAACTCTTTCATCCCAACAACAAAAAGGCAAACAACCCAAGTGGAAAAATGGCAAAGGACTTGAACATAGATTTCTCCAAAGATGTAAAAATGGCCACGAAACACATGAAAAGATGTTCAGTGTCCTTAGTTACTAGGGAAATACAAATCAAAACTACAATGAGGTATCACTTTACTCCTACAAAGATAGCTATAATTCTTTTAATGGAAAATAACAAATGTTGGCAAGTATGTGGAAAAATTGGTATTGCTAGTGGGAATGCAAAATGCTTTCACTTCTGTGAAAAACAGTTTTTCAGTTCCTCAAAAAGTTTAACATAGTGTTACCATATGACCAGAAATTCCACTCCTAGGTATGTACCCAGAAGGATTGAAAACAGGGATTCAAACAAGTGCATGTACACACGTGTTCATAGCAGCACTATTTACAAGTATCCAGAAGGTAGAAACAGCATACATTAAATACACATGAATAGATTAATAGATAAACAAATTGTTATATGTACCTAAAATAGAATATTATTTAGCCATAAAAATGAAGTACTGATACATGCTGTAGCATGTATGAATTTCCAAAACATCAGGCTAAGTGAAAGAAGCCAGACACAAAATGTCACGGATTGTATGATTCCATTTATATGAAATATCCAAAATAGTAAATCCATAGACACATGGAAATTGGTGGTTGCCAGGAGCTGAGGGGAGCAGGGAATAGATAGACACTGCTTAATGGATAACGGGTTTTTACTTTGGAATGACGGAAATATTTTGCAAGTAGATAGAGGTGGTGGTTGTACAACATTGGAAATGAACTAAATGCCACTGAATTGTTCACTTTAAAATGGTTGATTTTATGTTATGAGGTGAATGTCACCTCAATAAATAAAACAAAAAGTAAACAATACAAAATAAAAGCGTTTGCAAAGTAAATTCCCAGAACTGCTTAACAAGCACATTCCTGTAAATGTTTCTCATTACACTAACTAGTGAGATTAAGAGCTGTGTATGAGTTCTGAATGAGCAGTAATATATCTCATGTTCAACTTGAGTTTTGAAAGTGAAAATTAGAAAATTGATTGATACTTCTTGTTTTTTCAGGACTCTCAGCTTGTATCCTCTGGACACAATAATCCAAGTAAGAAAGACTTTACAACTTCAAATGGGGGTGGAAGTTGGGGGTGGAGGGCAGAGGGGGAGGGATAGAGGAGCCTACAGTAGACAGCAGTTTTAAAAAAAATTCACTAAAAGACAAAATCCAATGAGAAAAAGGGGTCATTTGTTCAAGTGTTGCCCAAATGGTTGGTAAGATTCATGGTGACCTTGAATGCTCATATTCAAGGGAAGGAGGGCCAAAACATAACATGGCAAATTTTCAAAGCAATCCTAGGGGAACAACAGAACATCATGCTTTACTATAGTTGTTCCCTAGTACATGTGGAGGGAGAAAAAATTTTAAAGGCAAATAATGAGTTGTCTAAATTAAAAGAAAATTAGATAGCTCATGCCTGTAATTCTAGCACTTTGGGAAGCTGAGGCAGAAGGATCACTTGAGGCTAGGAGTTTGAGACCAGCCTGAGCACAAGTAAGACCCTGTCTCTACAAAAAAATAGAAAAATTATCCTGGTGTGGTGGTGCATGCTGAGGCAAGAGGATCACTTGAGCCCAAGAGTTTGAGGTTGCAGTGAGCTATGATGACAGCACTGTACTCTAGGCCCCACAATAGAGTGAGACTCTGTCTCAAAAAAAAAAAAAAAAGAAAGAAAAAAAAGAAAACTAGTGGGCAAAGAAAACCAATCAGAAGACCTCAAGATAAATGGCCTTAGAATCCATGAAGAAAAGTCACAATTTGCTGAGTATGTGTATACCATGTCCTCTTCCAGAAATAGACTCGACTGTCTAGGAAGCCATTTCCTTATTGAATCAGTGGCTAATAAAACACGTGAGCTTTGTCATCAAAGAGAGGATGTTAACATTCTGTGAAGTAGTGTTTTAATTCTCTTGTTTGGCCCTACTAATTGGTATTAATGTTATCTTGAGCATTAAAAATGCATAAGCTACCCTGTTCGTGTACTAAAAGCACACTGACAATGACTGGGCTTTGTTAGTTTCATGACCAGCCTGCGAGCTGAGAGCACCCTGGCCAATTACAAAGCTGTGTTTGAAGATGAAAATCCACTGAGCTAGTAGATACGTCTGTGAAACTGAGGCTCACCCACTGGGCATCTGTGAGACAAACGGGCTGGAGAGGAAGGATGTCCAGACAAAGGCATTGGGAAGCCCCAGAATTTTAATGCACAGCTAGAGAAAGGTCAGTGGAGGGGATGATGGCACAGTGACGCATAGGCAGCATCACTTAATTATCCCATCCTCTGTTGGGATTTTCTGTAGGCATAGGCACTAGCAAGGAGGTGAAATGCCAAGGGACATGGTATCTGAAGAAAGTAATGAATTCAGTAATGAGAACGGGATCAGAAGAAATGCATGGTTAAGTCCGTGTGACACACAGTCATCAGCATTATATGCCAAGGACTAGGATATACTGAAGAGTTGCCATTGCTTCCTCACCATGTCTCACCACTTGAATTTAAACTTTCTGGGTAAAGGGAGGATCTAATAGACAAATAAATGCACCTTCTCCCAGCTTGGTGTTTTTGACAGAAAGAGCAAAGGAAATAGTTGTTGAGTGTCTATTAATAATGTGTGCCAGTGCCTTGACCTACCTTATTTGACTTAATTTTCACAATAGCTGTATGAAATACGCATTATTGTCTGAATTTCATACTTTTACACATGAAGAAATTGAGATTCTTTACTTTTTAGAAACAGAGTCTTGTTCTGTCACCCAGGCTGCCAGGCTGGAGTGCAGTGGCTCAATCATAGCTCATTGTAACCTTAAATTCCTGGGCTCAGGCGATCCTCCTGCCCAGGCTTCTGAGTAGCTGGGACTGCAGGTGTGTACCACCACACCTGGCTAAATATTTTATTTTTTGTAGAGACAGAATATTGCTGTGTTGCCCAGGTTGGTCTCAAACTCCTGGCCTCAGCAATCCTCTTGCCTCCGCCTTTCAAAGCACTGGGGTTACAGGCGAGAGCCACCACCAAGAAATAGAGATTCTGAGATTAATAACTAGCTATTTTTCAGTCACATGGCTAAAAAAATACATGGCTAGGATTTGAATTCAGGTATCTCTGCCCCAAAGACACAGACTTTTCATCCCACTATGTTGACTCTCAAGAAGGTTGGTTTTGTCACTTCACTGTGAGATTGAATTATTGTCCAAAAACTACATGCTGTGATTTCTGTATGCATCTAGCATATTTTTATGACATGCCATAATAGTCACTGTAATTTAGATTATGTAAAAACAGACCTTTCTTCTGTGGAACATAATGCGGCACCTTCTTTGTGTGGTACAAAACCCTCTGGCATTTCATTGTCCAGGAAAAGTGTTTGGTTAACTTTCTCTTTCCTAGGAGTAAGGGAATTTTTTTTTTCTATTTTTAAAATAAACCTTTCCACCAAAGCCAAACATATGTATAAAAAGATGATATTCCTATTTAGAAAGCTAAGCATTCTCTGTGGATTATAGCACTTTTGAAACTTTAGGAAAACTGATCCCACCAGCATTTCCTGTACTGTTTTTATTTGGTTTGGAATCATTATGGTTTGAAATGGTGGAATCATGACTCCAGTAAACATGTAAGAAATAGAGAGATACTGAACTTCCTAGAAACCAAAGACAAAATCTATATGTATAGGTTGATTACTAACCCTCAGTACTTTAGGCCAGTGCTTTTATTCTCTTTTTGAAATTAGAAAAACCACATTATGTAGATAATAAAAGTATATAAATTAAACAGAAAATGATTTTCAATCCAAATCTTCTGAAAGGTAGATTGTCAGTTTGCTGAATTACTGATCAGTTGAACTTAGTATTATAAAATGGAAGCTTATTAAGCATTGAATAACTTAAATATTAAAATAGATTATGCATGTCTACATTTTCTAGAATTAGAAGAACATCCTGTGCAGGCAGATTGAGTGTGAGCACTTCTTTCCCTTGCTTCAGAATCCCTGCATAATAGCCATAAAGCTGAAGTAATGGGGGGAAAAAGCCCATAACAACACTGAGAACAGGAAGGAATGCCATCAGCAAACCAGAAATTTAGTTGCATTTCTGGAAACCAGAAAGTAATAGGACTCTACTGAAAAATAACCCTGAAGAGGGAAGGTTATGACCCAGAAAAAAAAAAAGAATCAAACAGGAACAAGCTTTAGTGGTGGTAGGAACAGCCCTGGGGATCCCCAGGAAAGACTCCAGATTTCTGCTGGACCCCAAGAGAGAACAAGTGTGAATTGCCTGCAGCGATATGAACACCTGGGCCATTTTTCCACCCGTTACTCCTCCACCCACATCCTAGCTGGTTCTTATGCAGAGCTTTCTGTCTGATTTTCCTCTCAAGGAAACCAAAAGATCAAAAAATACAGTAATATTTGCTAAAAAGTAAACAGTTGACCAGAACTCATAGTTGGGAACTGATACCTAAGAGAGAAATGGGATAGATAGATTCTAATACCAAACCTTAAAAGTAGACATAGATGAGTGATAGAAAAAAGGGTCAACTTTTCTCTAGAGGCAAATAAAAATTCTCCATAAATTCTCCAAAAAAATTTCTTTGAAAAATTTCTCCAAAAATTTCTATTTTTGTTGGGGAAGGGAGTGGAGAGAGTGTTTGGGCTTCCAGTTTGCTTGTAGGCTTCTCTTTTCTTGAATCCTAAGTGAAGCCTTCAAGTCAGCATACCCTGTCCACTTACAAAGAGCTCCAAGTCAGCCCTTCCTACAAGGGATAGGTGTGTTAGGAAAATTGATCAGTATATACTGATGCAAGAAATCCACACCAATTACCTTCATTAACCAACCTGTTATTCAAAAATATGAATATGTAATCAATGAGCACCAAAGAGAAGGACTGGCCCCAGAGGAAATCTAACTCATTCAAGGAAAAGAGTAAGAAAGTTTTAGTAATAGCTGAAGTCTGGAATCTGGAATATAAAATTGAAAACACTTTTTTTTTATATATAAAGCAAAACACAGATGTAAAATATGGCAGGTAGTTAAGATACGCAGTCAGTCAGGGTGGGAAGGTCAAAATCCAGCTAATAGAAATACCAGAAAAAGAAAATTGAGAGGAATAAATAATAATAGAAATAGAGTTCCAAGGGCAATGAGCACCTGACAATCAGAAACACTTACATAAAAGGAAACAGGAGACCATGAACAAGAGCAAGGAAAAAACAAGACAGCAGAGAATCAGACTGCTAATTCAGATACTGGAATTGTAAATATAAATAATATAAAGAATATAAAATAAGAGTCCTTAGTTTAATTTCTGGAAGTAAAAAAGAGGATTGGAAATGTGGTAAAGAGCAAGAAGATTTGAAGAAGTGCTAAACATAACTTCTAGAAATGAAAAAATAATAGAAATTTAAATTTCGATGGTCAGGTTTAATAGCACATTAGACACAGCCAAGAAAGAATTAATCAGAAAGTTGAATTTAAGAAATTATCTAGAATGCAGCCTAGAGAGACAGAAATGGGAGTTAAGAACATGGGGGACAAAGTGGGAAAGTCCAACATACATCTAACTAGAATTCCGGAAAGGGAGGGGGGAAGAGGCAACACTAATGGAGATAGTGGCTGAGAATTTGCCAGAATTGAAAGACACTAACCCAGAGTGAAGAAACCCAACAACCACCAAGCAGGATAAATGAAAAAAGTCCACACTAGACACACTGCTGTTAAACTGCAAAACACATAGAGGGGGAAAAACCCCTTAAAATATCCTTTAATGTTTTCAAAAAAGCAACAAATTGCCAGCTAACCACAGCGGCAGCAGTGGGGGCCAGCAAACGGTGAAATTGTCACTTCACTTAGTTGGGAGAAAATAGTTGTCAACTTAGAATTGTGTATCTTGCACAAAAAATGTTAAAAATAAAGACATTTTCAGACAAACAAAAACTGGGAATGTTTGCCATGAGTAGATCTTCACAAAAAAAACCTCTAAAAGAGGTACTTTGTTCAGTAGGACTGTGAGGTGCAAGAGGATTGAATAGCAGTGAAAGTAAATACAGGGGAAATTTGAATAACATTGATTGCATGGAACAATAATGTTAATATCTGGTGAAATAATCAAAATAAAAGTATAATTCGAATACATAAAAACAAATAGCATAAAATAAAGGGAGGAGAATTTGGAATTAAAATCATCTAAATTTCTGTAATTACTTGGGAAATGGGTAAAAATACTGACTTTGGACTTGGATAAATCAAGTATTTCCAATTTTTAGGATAACTGCCAAAGTATAGAAAAAAGGATATTTAGCCTACAAACCAAATGTGGAAAACATCTTACAAAACCAAGTTAAAAATAGAATGTGAAAATATTAATTAATCCAAAGGAAGAATAGAAAATGAAACAAAGTGTATGGGAAAATATAGTAGCATAAATTATATCACTAATTTAAACAAATGGATGAGATGCTATGATTTAACAACAAATATTATCCAAACGGCCTAAAAATAAAACACCAACTCTATGCTATTTACAATGACACATTTAGAAAATAAATATTCAGAAAATGTTGAGGGAGGGGCAAGATGGCAAGCTAGAAGCAGCCCACACGCACTGCTCTCAAGGACAGGATCAAAATTGCAAGTAGATGTCCACCTACGATTGGCCTTCTCAGAAAGAGCATTGTGAATCATCGGAGAAGCAACGGAACATTCAGAGTGAAAGGGAAGATGACAGGGCGATCCCACGCACCAAGATTGGAAGGTACCTATAGGGGAGGCATAGAGGTGTGGGGAAAGACAGGAGGAGAGAGCCCTGGGATCCATGCTCCCCACGCAGGCACTGTGGCCCGAGCTGTGAGTGGGCCCCCGCCACCCCTGCAGATCTCCAGACTGATCAGGGAGCTGCTTGGAATCTGTACAGCAGCACTGCACTGGAGAGCAGGTGCAGCAGGGACCCCGTGGCTCCTGTTCTGAGATTACTGCAACTGAGGCCATTCCAAGCTCTCAGGTCCAAAGCGCCAGGTCTACACAGAGCTTGGCTTTTCTGCAGCCACCTCGGCATCGCCCTGGCTGGGCCAAGGAGGGAGCAGGGAGAGCAGATGCCCTCGCATGCCCCCTGATTGGGAGCCAAGCACCCCTCCTCCCCACAGGGGATCTGAGCTGAACGGGTGCCACAGACACCACCTGAGAAGCCCTGCGGCAAATGCCTGTGTGAGACCTGGGCAGGGGGAGATCCCTGGCTGCCCAGTGGCCCAGCCCTACAGCCCTGTGCTCCTATGACCCCCAAGCTTCCACCAGGCCCTGCGGCTCTGCCCACAAGGCTCCAGCACCACCACCAGAACCTACAGATGCACCTTTGAGGCTCCTACACTACCACCAGAGCCCATGTCTCCACCCCTGCCACTCCCACTGGCTGCCTGGCAGAAACCACTCCCATGGTCCAACACTCTGCCAGAGACCCACTAACCTTAAGCTGCCGTCGCATGTGGACCCAGTTGAAGCAAATGCCTACAGCCCTGATACCCACAACCACTGTCTAGATAGCCTTGCCAAGCTGCTACTGTCACCACCATGGGGAGACCCAAGCAGAGTAATCTCCCACAACACCAGCCTCCATGAAGAGGGACCCGCCTAGCCCCCAACCCAAGCTTCCAAAAGCAGCCTGGGGAACAACCCACCACTCTGCATGGAGGTCATCCTACACCAGCTTGAACTGTGACAAACACAGGGGAGCGGGACAACACAGATCAGCTGCATTAGAGACAATCAGTTCATCTTTCCCTCCCCTGCAGGGTCATTCTTCCAGTGTAGGTCACAAAAGTTCCATCTAGGGATCTCTCCTACTCATTAAATAGGAGAGTTCCCAGCAAAGGAGAATACTTGTGCTGCAAACCAATCTGCCCTGAGCTGAGAAAATAGGTTTCAGATGAGACGACACCAAGGCAAGAATTGTGGCAACATGAAAAATCAAGCTAGTTCAGTACCTCCAAGGAATCGCAATGGACCACAATCGAAAGGAAATTGTCAAAATGTCAGAAAAGGAATTCAGAAAATTTGAAAGACAAAAAGGATAGGAAAATGTATGCCAGGCATATATTGACGAAATGAAATACAGTGTATTGATTTGAGAAAAATAAACATCAAGCACCAGACATTACTAGGGTTAAAAAGTATCACTTCACAACAAGGAAAATATAGCATAGCATACAGACAAAAGAATTTTAAACGTGTAAATGCCAGATAACATATATCCAGAATTTCAAAAGTAATGACAAGGAGAAATCTATTATTTTAATGGGAGATGTAAACATAAATTAGTAATTGTTATATAGTGTAAACAAAAACATTAGGATAAATAAGATTTAAACGACACAGTTAGCAAGAGCACATCATGCAAGAGCTGCAAAATATGCATTATTCTCAAGCATACAGGAGACATTTATGAAAATTGACAGCATACTAGACCATAAAGCAAGTTGCAACAAATTTCAGAGGGTCAGTATTATACTGACCATGGTCTCTGAGCACAAGGTGATTAAATTACAATTTGAGGCCGGGCGTGGTAGCTCACACCTGTGATCCTAGCACTCTGGGAGGCCGAGGCAGGAGGATCGCTCAAGGTCAGGAGTTCGAAACCAGCCTTAGCAAGAGCAAGTCCCCGCCTCTGCTAAAAATAGAAAGAAATTAATTGTCCAACTAAAAATATATATAGAAAAAATTAGGCATGGTGATGCATGCCTGTAGTCCCAGCTACTCGGGAGGCCGAGGCAGAAGGATTGCTCGAGCCCAGGAGTTTGAGGTTGCTGTGAGCTAGGCTGATGCCACGGCACTCTAGCCAGGGCAACAGAGTGAGACTCTTGTCTCAATAAAAATAAAAAATAAATAAATAAATAAATTAGAATTTGATAACAAAAAGGTAATTAGTAATGAAAGCACATATGTTTAGAAATTAAGAATTGCTTTAGATACTAGTAAATATTTGAGACTGACAAGTAATAAATATACCTAATAATAGCTGGATGTCATGGCACACCTGTAGTCCTAGCTACTCCTGCTTGAGCCAGGAGTTCAAGGCTGCAGTGATCTTGATCACACCACTATGCTCCAGCCAGCCTGGGTAACAGGGCAAGACCTGTCTTTAAAAAAGAAAGAAAAAAAAAATCTATTAAAATGAGGGATGTAACCGGACTGGAGGTAAAGTTGTAGCCTTCAATGCTCATCCTAGAAAAGAAAAAAGTAATGAACTAAGCATCTACCTTAAGAGGTTAGATGAAGAAGAGCAAATAAACCCAAAGCAAATAGAAAAGACATTTACAAAAAAAGACAAGAGCAGAAATTAATAAAACAGCAAGCAAAGATAAAATGTTAAATGTCAATGGAGTCAAAGGTTTGTTCTTTGAAGGTGTAATAAAGTTGACAGACTACCTGGAGAGGCTGATCAAGACAAAAACAGAGAAGACATAAATAAACAATATTAGGAACGAAATATGAAACAAACTACAGATGATGCAGATTAAGAAAAAATATATCATGAGCAAAATTATGCCAAGCTTTTTTAAATTTTAAATAAAATGAATATGATTGAAATGATTATCAGGTTTTTATATATATGTATGTTTTATATGAAATGTATATATAAATATAACCTGAATAATCCTGTAACTATTTTAAAAATTGGCCTAGAAATTTTTAAAATATCATTCCACACACACAATTTCAGGGTGAGACGTTTTTACCAGGAATTCTACCAAAGTCACAGGAAGTAGTAATTCCTAACTTATACCTTCTTTTAGAGAATTAGAAAAAAAAGTCAGAAGTTCCCAACTCATTCTATCAAGACAGCATAATCTTGATATCAAAACTTTACAAGAACAGTACAAGAAAAAGAAATTGCCAGAGACCAATTTCATTCATGATCATAAATGTAAAAATCCTAAGCAAAATAGTAAATTCAATCCAGCAAAATGAAAATGTATTTTAAAATTAATTAATAATTAGGAAACTGTGTTTATTCCAGGAGTTCAAAGTTGGTTTCCTTTTATTATAGAGTATTAGTGAAATTCATTATATTAAAATATTAAAGGAAAAAGATGTTTGTTTCAATAAATTCAGAAAAAGCATTTGATAAAATTCACTCTACATGATTTAAAGGAAAAATTCTTAGCAAATTAGAAATAGAAGGCAAGTTCATTAACGCAATAACACTATCTGCAAAAAAAAAAAAAAAAAACAGCAAGTATCCTATTCAATGTTGAAACATTTGTAGCATTTCACTGAACATTAAGAATAAGACATGGTTTCACCTTTATCCAACATTATACTGAAAATTCTTGGTCAAAGCAGTAAATGAAGAAAAAGAAAAAGAAAGTATATGCTAGAAAGGAGAAAACAAAAGTAATTTTTTCAAATTATATTATCTATATATAAAACTCAAAAGAATCTACTGATGAATTATTAGGATTAATAAGAAAATTTAGCAAGATTGCTGTATACACAATCAATTGCATTTCCCTACACTAACAACTGAAAAATATGGTTAAAAAAAGAACTTTTAACATTGCCATCAAAAATATAACTTACGAAGCAGTAAGGCTGACAAAAGACGTGTTAAGACCTCAATGGAGAAAATTAATAAACTTAGCATTGAAAGATACTAAAAAGACCTGAATAAATGAGATGCATAATACCATGTATATGGATTGGAAGATGCAGTATTGTAAAGATACAAGTTCTCTCCAAGTTGATCTCTAGATTCAATACAGCTCCAATCAAATTTCCAACTTTTGTGTATATGGAAATTAATGATCTGATACTCAACTTTATATGATAGAACAAAGGGGTAAGAATAGCTAAGTCACTCCTGAAGAAGAACAGGGTTGGGGCCTTGCCTTGCCAAGATGAAAAATATATATGTATTGAAGTTAAGTAATGAAGACAATTAATAGAAAAATTGAGCACTGAAGGAGGACAAAGGACCCAGAAACAGATCCACAGATATATGAAAACCGGACTCATGGCAGAGATGACGATGTAATCAACAGGGAAGCAAGAGACTTCTCATACTGCCAGAAAAATTGGTTATCTGTGAAATTAACTCCTACACCACACCATACACAAAAACCAGTCCAAGTATTTTTAAAAGAGTGGTAGAACCATATACTTTTGGAAGACAATATAGAACATCTTTCTGATGTTTTTCTTAAATAAAACACAAAAAATATCAAATAAAAATATACATAAATTGAAGTACATTAAAATTAAGAACTTAATAGTTATCCAGAGATACCAGAAAAAATAAAAAAGCTAACACTAGAAACAGTTATGAGATATATATATGTATATATATGATTTGTATTGAGATGATAAAATGCTTCTATGAATAAGAAAAACAATACCAAAAATGTTTTTTTAAGAAATGACACAGAAGAGCAAATACGAAATATCTACTTCATTAGTACTCAGAGAAATGCAAACACCACAGTGAAATTTCACTCTACATTATTAAATTAGGAAAAATTTTAAAAGTTTGACCATAACAAGTGTTAGTGTGGATGCAGATCAGGGGAAGGGCTCGTATACTACCAGAGAGTGTTCATTTGCATACCAGTTTAGGATTCCCTGGTAAAGGTGGACGTATGTAAGCCCTAAGGCCCAGAACTCCTAACGTGTACAGGAGGAAGGGTGTTCATGAATGTTTGCAATTGCATTGCTCATAATGGAACAATCTGAATGCCCAGCAGGAGTAGAACAAACAAGAAACTCATGGTATATTTATGCAGTGAGAAACTGCACGGCAGCGAGGACGAACGAGCCAAAGCTACGCGCATCATGATGGCTGAGTTTAAAAATCATAACCCTGGGTGACAGAAGTGAATCTCAGAAGAATACCTACAGTATGACTCCATTAAAGTTTAAAAACAAGAACTACCAAAGAATAGTTTATTTATTAATGCATACACGGATGGTAAAACTATCCAGAAAAGAGAACAATTAACACAAAATTCCCCGTTCCTAGCAGCTGGTGGCAAGGGCCAAAAGAGATGCAAGGTGGGGGAGGCACTCAGGGACATTCTGGGTTATTTTTCGGCAATGTTTCATTCCTGGCCTGGAAGGATTTTTCACAGTTAATTCACCTTAATGTTTTAAAGCTGTCTATATACATTTTCATATAAATATATATCCTTATGTACACTAAAAGCATGCCCTATTTAACAATTTTTTAGGAAAAGCATAGCCTTTACTTGAGGCAAACTAAACTGTGGCATGATGGAGTATAAGAATGAGAATCCATTTGACATAAACACCAGGAACATTTGCACTTACTTCTCTTTGGTGACACTGTCTTCTGTACACATCCACTCAGACTACTTTGTTCTTTACTGACTAACATTTATATCGTCGCAATATTGTAAATTTTCATTATTTGCTTATAATTTTTCTAATCGACCTGTAGGTAAGTCCAAAAATTAAATTATTACCTAAATTAATATTAATGAAGATGACTCAATAATTACAGAATATAAATATTTTAAATTCTGTTAATGTTTCTGGCCTAAAAATAAATAAATAAATAAATAATAAAGTGCATCTAACTTCTGGCCTAAAAATAAATAAAAATCCTGTCGATGTAAAAGGACAGGTATAACTGTACAAAGGTGTGTATGTCTATGTGTGAGGGGGTAAACGTGGGAGGAAAGGTAAACGGTTGAGTTTCCTCGCTTCACATAGTGTAAAAGGAAAGATACTGTCAGAAGTTGATTAATCAAGAAATAGAAGATTTAGATATATTCAAAGTTACACATACCCACCAGAGGCATTAAAAGCAATAACAGAACTAATAAAAATTGGAAGGGGAAGTGGTGGTATAAGTTTATTAAATACCTTATCTCTTTCATATGAGAGAAATCATTAGGCCCTGCCTAAAGTTGATACATCTAGAAAGAAAAACCTAAGTATTAAATATATTACTTAGAGTAATGATTGAAGGACTAACTGAAATAACAAAAGCAGGCAAAGTCATTTTCTTTTCTCTTCAAGTTTTTTTTTTACCAAGAACATGGATTACTTTTAATATAATTACATAGAGAAATTGCAGTATGGTAAAACTTCCCTCTGCAGCAGAGTTCAGTGTGATGCAGGTTTGTTTTGATTCCCTTTTAAAAAAATAAAAGCTTCTTTAGTCCATATCCTAACGCTGTTGACTCCAGCAGTGCAGTCAACTTGAGTATTTAAAGGGCATGAATTACATATTATCTTTATAGTTACCAGACTGAGTGCCCAAGATAGAAGTCCTCAGTACATTTATTGAATTAAAAAGGTAACTATTGTAATTTTTTAAAGTGGCCTATTGGGGCCAACAGCTGTTTCATACCTCACACTGTATATTCCATCTCAGTGGTGAGTGGACCTTAAACCTCTTCTCCCACTCCAGAAGGGGATTCTGTATCAGTGACAGATCATCAGAACAGAAGATATGTATTGAGCACCTAGTGTATGTTAGGCACTGTGGAAGGCACAGGTAGATGAATATGGAATGTCAAATTGAAAGTGCATGTGTAATACGCATTACATACACATATATTTACATATATACATATACCTTTGCACATATACATACATAAACTTCTTCCTGTGGCTTTTTTTTCCCCTTTTCCTCTCTGTAATTGTATTTCCACATGCAAAAAGACCACACTGCACCCCAGCCAGTCTCTTACGTCCGGCTTATTAATGGTCAACGCAGGTTCCCTCCCAGAGAGACCAGTGTGGTATCCATCATGAATACAGCTGACATAAGCAGGACGACCCCAAACAGTCCCCTTGAGGGGCTGCAGGGAGACATCTCCTAAGCACCCAACTTAAAAAATCCCTTACTGAGAATGTTCCAGCTCACATTCATCTTTCTCCCTGGGGTCCTGATAAAGTGACTGTGATTCCCAATGGCTTGTGCACTTAAACATTTTAAGTTAACTTCAGACATTGCATCACCTAAAATTTTAAGATGTTGGGGGGAATTATGTGTTTTATTCTTTCTGAAGGACAATAATAGTCTTAATCCCTGACTCAATCCTGAGCTTACTTTTCCCCAGAAAGGTTAACTCATTATCAGCACTGGAGTTGCTGAGCAGGCTCACTCTCGGGCTGTTCACCCGTGTCCTGCTTGGCCCCACTGTATCCTTCCTATTTGCCAAACTTGATTCTGTTTTCCCTGTTGCCACAACATAAATGCTGCTAAGAGCAGAGATAAACGGCTGCAGCTTTGTCCCCGTACTGAAGCCAGCCCATGACCCAGGCTGCATTATTGGTCAAGGTAAAATGTATTTATTCAAACATCCAAACGAAGTCTTCATTTATATTTTTGATTTCCTGTTTTCTGACATAAATCATTTGGAAACGTTGACTGTTGCCTGCTGCTGCGGGGCCTGCTGTTTTACATGCTTGATTATGACAGGACGTGGTGACTACCGGCGGCTGTAGACTGGGGAAGGTAACCAGTGTCACCAGATTAAAGGAGGAAAAAGGAAATCAATATATTTGAGAAAAATTAAACCTCTACGTAGTTTTGTCTTATATAATGCAGGTGTTATAACTCTCTATTTTAGGATTATGGCAGGAATTGTAGTTGCTCAGTGGAAAAATGATTCTGGAAAGTACTAAATTGTTTTCCAGCGGCAAAGCCAGTTGACCGGGCTTTGCATGTCTCCTAAACAAGTCCACCACAGACCTGGCCTGGAAGACAAAATATCATGTAAAAGAGTGAGCAAGTGTATTAATTGGCTGCCTTTGCCTTTATTTCACATGGTTTCATATGTTTTGGGGCCCTATCTAGACAGTGTTTGTTATTAAGGCAGTTAAAATAGATTTTGTGGCCTTTTTTGTTTTTCGCCTAACCTGATTGGTTTTTTGACAAAGCAGCTGTCCCCTGTGGTGGTTCTGGCAGTGTGCAGACACACAGCACAGAGTTGTGTCTGAGATAGATGCATGAACTGTAAATAACCGTGTCTTCTTTTTCTCACAATTGTTCATTCTTATAAGAAAAGAGAAGAAAATATGAAGTTAGCGTTTGCATTCGGTTTGGACAGTATCTTTGGGATGTGTTCATTGTGTGATTGAGGGAGTCATTCCTGAGACTAGGTGACCACAAGCTAATGTTGACAGCTGACAAAAGGGGCTTGGTACCCTAAGCGAAGGGGTTCTGGAGACATCCAGGCCTGACTTGAAAGAGCACAGCAAAGCAGATTGCCACCATCAGGCCCGTTTCTCGCAGCTCACAGTCTTCTCTGGGGTTTATTAGCACCATACACCATCAGCAGCCACAGCTAACACACCCTCTCAGTCATGAATGACCCTTCTTCTTCCATCCCCAAGCCTCAAGGAAACACAGAGAAGCTCCTTACAAAATGAGGATGCATGGTGCAAACCACCGATTGGCTAGATGATTAGGAATCACATTACGCCTATTGCAAGAGGAATTTGCCCTCTAAAACTATAAAAAGGGAACTGGTTCCAGGCTCCCCTAACTAAAACTTGTTAATTCCTCAGTGACCACAGCCCACAGCAACATTTCTTTAACTAGCCTTTCAGGTGTTCAGGAAGGATTTCTGGTTTACATCTTAACTCAGCTTTAACTTGGGGGCCCCAAAAACTGCCACCAGGGCACTCCATGAGGTATAATTTGGGGGGGATCTTGTGACCTATGGTGCAACCTCAGCGTTTTGTAAACTTCTCTCCTCCAAATTCTGATTCAGCCTGGCCTGGTTTGGCTTGTGTTAGCAGAAGGGATCAAAGTTCAAAGTGCCTTGGATATAGAATGCTAATGGGTTTATTTCCTTACATTTTCTGTAAAGTGAAGTGGAAGGAAACATGTTCCATCTGTAAGATATTCATCTGCTGGCAAGGTCTCCACTCCAAGCCTCTGGTTGTTTGCAAATAGCTCTTTAGTACCTACTCACAGATCTGTGCCTGGGCAATTGCATTGCAAAGAAGAAATTATTTTGCAAATCCAGTTCTCAGGTAATAAAAGATACTTTAAAAGCCTCCTGCTACACATTTTGAAAGATTGTTAATAGGAGCATGGAAATATATTTAATCTCTCTTAAATCTTAAAGACTGTAAGATTCACAGGTCGGTATTTTTGTCTGCTTCCTTTTTAAGAGAAAGGTGATGCGGAGCCAGAGAGTCCAGACAATGGCACGTCGAATACATCGTAAGTCTCTTTCGTGTTTCTATCAGAGGTGACTGTTCTTTAATATGCCTTATAAAATGAGATAGTGCAAGTATCTTGTAATAGTAATAACAATAATGGAAGGAAGCCCATGGTTCTCTTTTCTCATGATAATGTCTTTTTAAATGCTTTGAGTGCAGATGCATTTTGAGGGTTTTTTTGTGTTTTAGCATAGTAAGAGGAATCTTGAAAAATGCAAATGCTCGTTTTTATAGTAGAAATGTAATGAGATTTAAGGATGTATACTGGAGGGGAGAAAGGAGGTAAGCCCTTTAGAATTTGGTTGGAGACTTACAGCACTGTCTTAAGAATTGCAGAACTTTTCACACTTACTAGGAGATATTCTGTCCCACACACCTGTGAATGAATACAAGGTCATTTCAGAAGCCTGCCATCTGCAACCTCACCTCTGAATTATGTGAAAAATACAATTATAGATATCTCTGGAATCTCAAGAGTGTGTTGATTGTTTTTGAATTAACAAGCAGTTTTAAAAAGATAAGGAAAAGCACTTACAAAATGTGTGTTTCTCTCACTGTTCTGTCTTTTTCCTCTCAATATTCTCAAATAAGTTTTTAATGATTAATTTGATGCCAAATGATATACCAGTATTTAAATATAATAATTTATGAGCTGATAAGTGACTTTATTTTAGCTCCATGGGCATCAGTGACAGGTTTGCTCCTTTAAAAGCTTTATTTTTATCACATCTGAGGAGCGAGATGTGTCTTCTTATTATAAGACAGAGTTTGTGAATTTTTCTGTATGTGGATAGTACTCTTATTACTAAGCACTTTTGAAGTGCTATTGATTAGAAATCACAGTTTGTGGTATAATAATGAGTATCTTGTTTTGTCCAAGATCTGTTTCTCAGTCTAGAAAAATCCTTTGGCTGAACCAGCTATATATTGCATAAGAGATATAATTATATATTTGTCTATCTTAAGATACTACTCTAAAAATTCTAAAGAGTTCAGTTGTCATGGTTTCTGATTATATGATGAATATGACTGGTCTTAAATGGTTAAAATATTACTAATTTTTAATTTTTTGTGTGTGCTGCAAAATATAATGGGAAAAGGGTTTTAATGCCATCTGGAGGCATTATAGAGAACTGAAAGGGTAGAATCATTGAAAAATTGTGTTGTTTTGAGTAACCTTTGAGACTGCGTAAGAATTTATGCAACTAGCATATAAGCTATTTGGGAGTAAGTTATATTTTTATAGATTATTTTATAAAAGTGTTAATTATTGTAGAAATAACAATTTTTCAAATTCTCAACAACAAAAATTATTTTAAAGACTAAGGGAAGAAACAAAATATGTTGGAAAGTTGCTAGCATCCTGCATTTAATTTTACGTATTTTAAAATCACATTCGATAAGCAGCAATTTTGTTAAGGCAGTTTGATATGCCATTAAAGTTCCCCTTTCCTCTTATGTATTTCTAAAAAGTCCATTTCCTAAAAGAATTGGTTTCCATTACCTTATTTCTTGTAACATGCATAAAAATAAATAAGCTGTCTGAGGAATTACCTTTAAGCCCTCTGGAAATGTAAGAATAGTGGAAGCTCGGAGCACCACCCCATATTCCTGCCTTTCTGAGCAAAGCAGTTTCTTTGTCATCTGCCTCCCATCCTGCCTCTTAAACTAGAAATAATAGATTGCAAGCATCTCTCTTAGAAATGGCGCATTCTGAACCTGAAACCTCTCAGAAACCTGTAACAGTGGTTCTGTCATAATTAGGCACGAGATGCTGCATGTTGTGAATAGAGAGTGAGACTCTGGATGCCTTAAATTGGTGTCGCATTTTACATTCTCATATGCCGTACCTCATTTGAGCTTTTTTAGGTAAG
>CAUYRT010048714.1:0-15526 GCA_963574885.1 Lepilemur ruficaudatus
AAGTGCCCATCAATACATGAGTGGATTAATAAAATGTGGTATATGTATACCAAGGAGTTTTACTCAGCCACAAAAAACAATGGTAATCTGGCATCTCTTGTACTATCCTGGATAGAGCTGGAGCCCATTCTACTAAGTGAAATATCACAAGAATGGAAAAACAAGCACCACATGTACTCACCAGCAAATTGGTTTTAACTGATCACCACTTAAGTGCACATATAGTAATAACATTCATCAGATGTCGGGCAGATGGAAGAGGGGAGGAGGGGATGGGTATATACACACCTAATGGGTGCAGTCTGCACACATGGGTGATGGACATGCTTGAAGCTCTGACTCAGGTGGGGCAGGGGCAATATACATAACCTAAACATTTGTACTCCCATAATATGCTGAAATAAAAAAAATTTAAAAAAAAGGTAAAAAAAAACCCCAAAATTGTAGAACAATTCATATCTCTTATATAAATAGAAAGCTATAAATGGACATTTGCTATTTAAGATCAAACTACAGCTTATTATTAAAAACAATGAGTTGCTATACATACAGTTTTTGTCAGGCAGAGAGTTATCAGTAATTCACACACGACAGACCATTAAGGTAGTACTTCTATTCACCATTGTACTAGAGACCACAGGTGTGTGAATAAGTATAAGAAAAATAAGTGAAATGTATAAGAACTTGAAAGGAACTAACACTATTTTCATTATTCCTAGGTGGCATGTTTACGTAACCAGAAAATCTCAAACACTCCATAACTTATTAGAATCACTAGAATTAATGCCAGATGAAGCTCATATAAAAACCGATTGCTTGTTTGTATTCTAGAGACAAATAATTAAGAAATAAAAAAGTGTTAAAACCCACAGCATTTACATAGCAGCAAATCTAGCAAAAGAAGTGCAAGAACTCTATGCACAAACTTTGCAAAGATATTGTTGAGAAAAAGAACACACAATCGTAGAGGAACAGCGTGTTTACTGAGTGGAAGTTTCAGTGTTATAACGATGTCAACTTTCCCCAAACAGGTTTTGTGGAACTTGACAAGCTGATCCTAAAACATTTGTGTGGAAATGCAAATTATTCACTTATAGCTAAGGTACTCCCAAAGGATCAGATAAAATGAGAGGCCTTGATCAACCAAGCAACATTTATTATAAAGCTATGATAATTGAAAGAGTGCTATCAGTACAAAGAGAGACAAATGTAACAATGAAGGAGAATAAACAATTTAGAAATAGACAGTTGATTCATGCAACTGGAAAGCAGTAGGAAAAAACAGCCTTTCAAGTAATGGTTCCAGAAAAATTATATATCCATACTAAAACAAACAAACAAACAAACAAATAAATAACACTTGGCCGGATGCAGTGGCTCATGCCTGTAATCCTGGCACTCTGAGGGGCCAAGATGGGAGGGTCGCTTGAGCTCAGGAGTTTCAGACCAGCCTGAGCAAGAGTGAGACTCCATCTCTACTAAAAACAGAAAAATTAGACAGGCATGGTGGTGCGCATCTATAGTCCCAGCTACTCAGGAGGCTGAGGCAGGAGGATCTCTTGAGCCCAGGAGTTTGAGGTTGCTGTGAGCTCTGATGATGCAACTGCACTCTTGCCCAGGTGACAGAGCAAAACTCTGTCTCCAAAAAAAAAAAAAAGTCAATTACAGATGGATTGTGGATATAAATGTGAAAGGCAAAACAAGAAAGCTTATAAAGCATAACATAGAAAATAGTTTTCTTGAGATCGAGGTAGACAAAAATTACTAAAAAGGACAAATAAAACTATGCTAACCATAGAGAAAAAGATAGTAATATGATCACATTGACCACATTGCAATTTAGACTTTTTTGTTTTTTACCAAAAAATGCCATTAAGAGAACATCAAGACGAGACAAACCAGGAGAAGACATTTGCACCATATGCAATTAACCAAGGCTCATATCGAGAATACATAATGGATTCTTACAAAGAAAAGTGTGCAATGTGTATACCAAGAGTCTTGTGCAAGTATGTTCATGGCAGCATTACTCACAGTGTTCCTAAACTGGGAAATATTCAAATGTCTAACAACAGAAGGGAGGACAAATGAACTGTGGTATGTTCGCGCAGTGGAATGCTATGCAGGAATGAGAATGAGTGAAGTACAGCTATTCACAAAAAACAAAGATAAATCTCACAAACCCATGCTGAGCAAAAGTCTCCCCAGAATAGAATATTTACCGTGTAAGTTCACTTACATGAAGTTTTCAAAGAGGAAAAACTAAGTGATATAGGCATAGGTGCTTAAATGCTCAGACTACACATATAATTAAGAATATGGTTACCGTAGAACTCAGATTTAGTGGTTGCTTTTTAGTGGTGCAAGAGTCAATGGTTTGGAGCAGCCAAGTGAGGGCTTCCAGAGTGCTGGCAGTGTCTCACTTCTTGACCTGCGTAATGTTTAGAAGAGAGTTCTTTTTATGATAAACCACTGAATAATATATCTCTTTTTTGTGTGTGTACATTGTTCTGTATGTATGTTATATCGTGCAATAACAAAAATTTTAAAAAACCAAAAGATGGAAAGTCAAGGTAAGGACCCCATTAACAGAGTGAAAAGAGAAGAAATGGAATATGAAGATAATTGTGACACTTGGAACTTACAGAAGGCTTGAATCCAGAATATGCAAAGAGTTTCCACAAATCAATAAGAAAACTAATGCAATAAAACAATGGGAACTAGAGTATGAAAGCACTTTGGAAGAGAATATATTGATGGTAAATGAACATGTAAAATAGTGCTTAAGCTCATTGCTTAATCATGTAAATTTAAACTACAAGGGCATAGCACAGTACACCTATCATAATGGCTAAAATCAAAAAAGTATAGGCAAGGATGGAGAAAATACGTCCACTAAGAAACTACTCCTGGACATGTACATTGGTTCAAATACATTTTAAATTGATTTGACATTATATTCCTATCTTATTTTTTGTCTTATGACCAAGCAATTCCAGACTCCGATATATATTCCACAAACATACTCGTACGTGTGACGCAAGAGACATGTAAAAGATGTTTTGAAAGACGTTATTTATTCATAATAGTCCCAGATTGGAAACAACCAAAATACCCACTACCACTAATAGTTTCATAGCATGTAGGTGGCTTGGGGCAAGAATGTGAAGGGAGGCAACATATACTACATGTCTAAAACACTGAAAGCTAAAAATTTTTAAAGTTAAAATCAAAATAACAAACTGTATTATTTTTTCCCATTTTTGTAGGAAAAACTTGCCACAAAATTAGTGGCTTAAAATAGCACAATTCACAGTTACGTAGGCCAGATGTCTGGCAGGATGTGGCTGCAGTAGTGGCTGAATTAAAGATGTTGGCTGGGAGTGTGTTTATTTTCCGGGGGTCAGCGTCTAGCGTGCTCACTGGCTGAGGGCAGAATTCATTTCCGTGTAGTTGCATGACTGAGCCATGTTTCCTCCTTGGATCATTTCTCAGGTCCTTGAGGATACACACGTTCCTTACCACACAGTCCTCTCCGTTTCTGAGCCAGCAACGGTGTTTCAAATTCTCTTTGTGCTTTGAATCTTTGACTTTTTCTTCTGTGTCCAGCCAGAGAAAAACTCTCATCTTTTAAAGGGCTCATGCGATCAGACCAAGGCCACGTGGATAATCTCTATTTCTTAAAGTTGACTGTGCCATATGACATAGAATAACCGCAAGAGTGGATTCCACATTCCAGTCCCGGGGTTATTTAAGATGTATACACCAGAGGGAAGGCAAACATTACGGGCATCTTACAATTCTGCCTACCACAGTCTACCCTCTGGCTCCCAACGATTCATGTACCTTCTGAATACAAGCTACATAGACTATCTCTCCAAATTCCCAAGTTTTCATCTGACTCCAGTCTCAACCCATGTCTAAAATATAATTTAAATCCAACAGCTCAAAAGTCTAAAATCTCATCATCCAAATTATCTGCACTAGGTGGGGATGAGGTGCCTGGGTTTAATCTGTTAGCTATAACTCCTGGGACACAACTGCTCTGTCTTGGAACCTGTAACTTTAAAGGGGCAAGTAATATTATATTTCCCCAGCACTTTCCCGACATGCAATAGTGGGATGGATATAGTTGAAAAGGCTGGAAATGAAAGTTAAAAGGTAAAAAGAAGTCACTGGTTCAAAGCAGTTTTTAAATCCAGCATGGCAAACTCCAGCCAGAGTCGCTCGGTTGGAATTCAAGACCTGGAAATAATTCTCCGTGGCTCAGCATTGACATCCGAACTCTTGGTTCCATTCTCTGAGTCTTCCATTTTCATGAAAGGCAGCACACATGTGTAGCTGAATAATTTTATTAATCTGCTTCCTGCCAGCATTCTTTTTAATATTTTTTTTTTAGTGCAAGTTTATCAGTGTTTCTTCTCATGTAATTTTCCCAAAAGCTTGGTGAGCCTTCCATGAATTTCACTGGTTTCACTCCATTAAGCAAAAGCCACATCCAGAGAGATTTTACAGGTAACTCCTCCTCTAGCTTCCGCTTCTGCTGAGATGGCCGAGTGGCAATGCCCTTACGCTTCCTGGAGCCTCTCCAGTTTGGTGGAGAAGACTTGTGAGCAACACGCTTAATGTCTTGAAAGTGTGGTTTGTGTCATTTCATCTTCTGATCTTTGGATGTTTCTGAGGTTTTTAGTAAAAGATCATACAGCCATACCTTCAGCTTTTTGTCTATGTCCTGCTTTCAGATTCAGTGTCAGAGTTTTTGTGATGTTTCCTGTCTGAATAGGCTACAAATTTTTGATATCACTGAGTCTTCCTCTCTGTAGTCAACTGTGTATACCATATAACCTAAGTAATGGGAATAAAATCCATCCTTTCCACAGTCCTAAGGATTATGTTGGACATGTACACCAGGGTGAGGCAGAAAATACTGGAGGCCATTTGAGAATTCTGATTGCCAAATACAGCGTTCAAAATATATGCTCTGTCTTTTTACTTTGGTCCTCCAGATTTCATGTAGCTTGGGGAGAGCCAGAGTTGGTGCCATTTAAAACACATAGCCAGGTCTAAGTTTCTGCTCAGGTCTAACGATGCTGCTGAACGGTAGACTACATCAATGCATCATGACCTATTCATACTCATATAATGGAACATTATACAATGAAAACTAATGAAATAAAGTACATCATGCATCTCTCAACATGTTGAACCACAGTAATATGCAATTTTACTTATATAAATCTAACAAAGGGACACAGTGTCTAGAGATGTGTGCTTAGCTATTGAAATTATAAATAAAAGCAAAAATTCATTATCGTAAATATCAGAATAGTGGTTACCTTATGATGGGAGAGGGATTGGTTACTAGGAGCAGTCAAAAGAGCTATTTGGGGTGACTCTGTTCATTTTCATGACTGAGATAGGGGTTACACGAATGTCAGGTTTGTGATAAATTAGTTACACACAGAGTGAAATGTCTATGCTTTTATGTACATATATTATATATCAAAATAACAAATAATAAATAATATAATGAATTAAGAAAACAGTTTTTAAATGACAAATGATTTGGTCATAAATCAACATTGCATTAAAACCCTCATCCTCCTATTTAGACTGTTAAAGTAAAACACACATTTTAACCTATGGTCGCCAAGGAATGGAATGAAAGAGATAAATCTCTGAAAATGATCATAAACTAAGAGAATGCAAGTATCAAAGTATCCTGATAAAATTACATTTGTGGCTTTTAATAATTACTTTTATTATGAAAAGTCATTTTGATCTAATTTGCTTAGTGTTCCTTTAAATACTTTCTTTTAACAAACATGTTAGATATGGTTTTTATCTTTGTTAATACATTTAATCAAAATTTCAGTTGTGACACAAAGACTTGAAATCTTTTTTCCTAAAAAGTCTGTTTAATTTTAAAAGGAAACATTCTCTATGTCGAGTCCAACTGCATATATAAATTATCTGAATCAGAGTAACTTACAAATGAGTCTCTGGGACACTTCATTTGCATCCTTTTGGGGGAGGTGTTAATGAAATGAAGTGTCGGCTTTCAAATCAAGTTACACAGCACACAATATAATTGTCTTCCTATAAAATACTAATGAATAAGATCAGATAGAAAGAATTTCAGGGGAACCTTTTATCTTCTATTACATTTGACTGTTTCATATGATTTAATTTCACTTTATTTCAGTCCAACATAAAATGAAGAATTCCATTGTCTGCTTAGCTGTCATTTCTCTGGATATTTGAAATATATTTAATTATGCAAGGTCACATCTGAAGAGATAAAACTCTCTGGGGAGAATATAAATGAACTTTCCCCTATCTGATCACTTATGAATTCTTTATTACCCTAAAATTACATGATATTATCCCGAAATGACATGAAACATCTTACTTCTTGTCTTGTCCATTCCTGGAATGAAAATGGAATATTAAAGAAAACTAATGCTTCTGAGAATTGGCTGCTCCGAAAGGTACATTCTTTCATTACTCATGCTTTGTAACTGGCAGTTCACGGCAGGAAAGGCTGTAAGAATATGCTACTTACATTTAGAGAGTGGAGTTTTGGCTTTGCCTGTATGATGAGGTTCTAAAAATTATGGCAAATTGTAACAGCTGTTTGCAGTGCGTTAGAGATGCCAAAGTTCTGTTTATGGAAAATGTTTTATAACAACTGTTAGAGGAATTTTTCTATCAGTCAAGTGCTGAAAGGCCATTTGCAAATTGTCTCTAAGGAGGGCAAAAATGTCACTGTAGGACAAAACAGAAGATTTCTCAAAACTTAGTATTCCCATTTTAAATATTGAATGATTAATGGAATGTGCAACCTGTTTATGCTCTAGTCTGTGCCATTTTTAGATAATCATTTTGGATATTATAATCTGTGTTTCTATGTTTTTAGCAAATATCTGTCTTGAAGTTATATGGATTCCGAAAAAATGCATATTCTTATAGATGAAGAAATATCTTTATGGCTTTTCTTCTAGACTCCAACACTTTTAATTTTTTTTATACCTGTTTGGGAAAACAAATCTATTTTCAGGTAAAAAGTTCATGAGGCAACTTTCACTCAACGTGACATTTTGAAAATTGCAACTTTGCTGCTCTGATGTGTATGTGTTTGTGTTTTTGTGAGTGTAGGTAAATAGAACATCTACAAAATATTTGCATTCAACAGTAAGTTTGGCTACTTAACAATGAAGGAACTATTAACTGGATCTGTAACATGACCAAATCTGAGAGTATCTTAGTTGAGTTTCCAGATAAGAATCCTCAAATACTTCTTCATAAGATAAAAGTTTACTTTTGAAATTGATGTTAATATGAAGCTCTGATTATACATCTAAATTCTTCAAAGAGGAAAATAAAAATGCTTTCTATGGCAATAACTTTCTAAGATATTCAAGTATTTTTAATGCAGCCAAAAAAACCACAAATAATTTGCCACAAAATACTATAGCCAAGAGAGTAATAAAAAAGGAAATAAACAAATAAAAAACAACCTGTTCACAAAATATAATCAGAGTATTTGATATGAAATGGATTTGTGCAATGATTCAAAGTTTCTTGGTATATAGTGTAATTTCCATGAACAATAGTCTGGAAAGGACTGTGTATAAAAAGAAGAAAACATTACCCTTTATTCATTATAATTATTTCAGAAATGTGAGACACAGTGCAACTAAGACTGCAACATGGTCCCATAATGAGCATTAGTGTGTATATCAAGAGATGTGATCGACACCAACATTAACTTCCTATAGTACTGGGTTTCTAAAAATAGGAATAATAAAACTCACCACATTGGGTTGTTGTACAGTTTAAATGAGATAATGTTTTGAAGTTGCTTTAGATTTATAACACCCCATACATGTATAAAATATTACTATTAGTAATAGGTCACTTTAAAAATGAAATATTCATAAAAATGAAAAGTGTTGTAAGTCTTTTATGAGTTCACTCTGTGATCATCAGCTAATCCTTTCATTGAAAAGTTTTCCCAAGGAGAAGTCTTGCCCTTGACTTTTTTTTCTTTTTTATGATAGCATCATAATATAGGAGAATTATTAGAGTTAAGTTTCTATTTTGTAGGTGTGACATTTTCTAAAGCTATTAGATTTATTGGTTTGTTTGACAGGTCATCAAGAATTGAACCATATAAAATTCACTTGACCAAGCAGGAAAAAAAGCAGAGGCAAGGCATAGAAGAGATATCAGAATATTCAAGATTGGCAAGGAACCCAAATCAATTCAGTTTAATCTATTTTGCTCAGTGTTTATGTAAAACTGCATTAAACACAGCTATCCCTTTTCAATTAAATGAAAGGTAGAGCAAGGCACAGATCCAAAGTACCCTTATTAGTGGGAAAACCATGCAATTCATAGGCTACTGTGCATCACTCCTCTTCCTACCCCCAGAAAAATTGAAAAAGAAGCAAGAAAACAGAAAAAGAAAACATTCATTAAAGGGTGGTCAATTTTTATGTGAGATGGCACAGGCAATCCTTTGGCAATAAATTGCCCACACTGATGGTCAGGAGAGTTGGTTAATTACTAAGTAAGGCAAGTTAGTTATGTGGGACTTTGTTTTGAGCTCTGTGGCTTCTTTGCTTTAATAGAATTTATATTAATCATGCTTATTTATCATTGCTACAAGGAAAGTGGCCATTACTTTTTGAAAATATATTTTTTGCAGGAGTTTGTAAAGTATACGTGTGTGTATGTGTGTATGTTGAGAACTAAAAATAAAGTCCTAAGGCCCCCAACCAACTGAACAGACAACCTCTTGGCCAGAGAAACCTTAAAAACTGAGTTCTTGGCCATGACTAGATGGAAGGTTAGACACGCCTCATAATACCCCCTCCCTTTTATGGTTTAGACAGAACAACTGACCAGCATCAATATTAACATAGAGATCATAAACTGAGAGAACCAACTTTTTGTGGCAATAAGATACCAAATTATAAATGGGACGTAAGGCCATGCCAGGCAGATATTAAGTCACATACCCTTGCAACTAAAGAATAAGCTATGTCCTAACAGCCGCAGGTTTTTCTTTTTCCTAGCACTGACCTCGGGATAAGCAATATGGAAACAACTGCAGCTCATTTACCACCAGATGCTGACTAACTGGCCCCTGTTCCATAAACCATAACTATAGCCTTGATGGGACAAGAGATTGATTTTGGTAATTTTCTCCTGATAAGAGACCTCTGACCACGGACTGGTTCTGACTGATTTTACAGAGATGTGCGCTGAGTGCCTTTGTGTCTTTGCTTCACCTTTTGACACGCAGGGCCTCACTGTAATACATTTAAGTGTTATGTCTCCACCTCAAAGGGAATGTGGAACATGTAACATGCATGTTTACTTAACACACAAGCGTCTGATCCCCTTTCACGAATATTCATAGATCCTCCTCTAATCTATTGAATATGCATAGTTCACCAACTCTTTCAGCATAAATCCCTGTTCCATCCCTACGCTCCCCGGAAGTTCCTGCCTTGAGGACTCTGCTGGAGGCTGTGCTTCCAAACTTGTCAGGATTGAGAAGGCTGTAATCCTTTATAAGAAATAAACTTCTCCTTTCTAAATTTACAAATTTGTGATCTCTAAGTTGACTATATATATCCTAAAATAAATACATTCTTGAAAACATGAAATTGAAGCTGTGAATTGCCCTGAGACTTGCTTTAATAACTAGAGTCAGCACTAGGTTTTCATTGCAATTAGAAGCTCTTCTTGAAGCATTATAAATGCTTTCTAATAACCTTTCCTGTACAGCATCATCAGTTTGAAGACAGAAAAAGAGTTTAAAGAAGGGAGATTAAGTGCTTTTATTTTATTTTCCTACTTTCAAATTCAATTCTAAGGTGATGTAATAACATTTTTGAAACACCGTAATCGTATCAGAATAAATATACCATAATTACTTTATCTCCTATTATATTCTCCTATGGAACAGGAATTGCATTTATTTATTGATACATGCATATTTAGGTCACTTTCTGAAGACTTCAAAAGTTGTTTAGGTAATTACTTTGAAATTTTATCTATTGAGAAGTTATGAGTTATAACTTTAAAAAATTTATTTTCATTTTATTTCATCTCTGACCTGAAATTCCTGAGACCAAAGAATCAAAAAGGTGTTCTGAAGGTAAAATAAATCATTGTAGTTTAAAATATGAGAATGTTTTAGACTCTACATAAATGGCATAGAAATTCTATCATCGTCATCTTTGCCATTGTCCAGATTCTAAAAAGATAAGGAAAAGTTTGCCTTATGTATGGGAACAATTCTACTACAGATTAGAAAGGAATAAGCTTTCAGTGTACAATGTCTGCTGCTGCTTTCCTTAAAAACAGGAAGATGTTTAAGAATTAACTAAATCAGGACCACACATCTCATTTCAGGCTAAATTATTTATCCAGGAATGTTTCCTTCAAACTCTTCATTTTGGCTTGCTAATTTTTAGACATTTCTCAAATATTTCCCCCAAAATTACAAAGAAAATAGATTAAAATTATATTATATTATCAAGTTTTCCTACTTATCATCAATTCTCCAAGATTTTATGTTTCTGTGGGCCAGAAGCTATTTAATAAATATTCAGGATCCCTTTGGTGACCCTTGCTTTATAATTTTTAAAAATGCAAGATTTGTAGTCACCCTTATGAGCATACTGAGGCAGAATATTTGATATTGAAGTTGTTCTGGTAAATCCAATAACTGTGGATGTCTTTGCAAATCACTCCAAAAATCATAGAACCTATGCCTGTGCACACACACACACACACACACAAATAATCTGCTAGAACTTGATATATTTTTAGGTTAATAGAAAGATTGAAATGGTTGTCAAAAGTAGGGTTTTGGATAAGTTGTGGATTTAATTTTTTCATGCTCTCTATACTCCAGTTTAGTCTGGAAAATCAATAGTATTATTAATAAAAAATTCTATAAGGAAACTTTGCTAACCTATTTGCTCCCTTAGAAATTTTAAATCCCAGCAGCAAGTGTTAAAAAACAAGCAGTTTTAATACTGTGGTCATTTCAGCTAGAACAGTTGAGATGACTCATTTATCTCCTCATCCACAGAACTGTCAATGTTCTGACTATAAAAAGGATATATTCTATAAACTAAAAAGTGGAGGATTTTCCTTTTTAAGTTCCAGGTTGAGCTGGTGGTAACAAACACCTGTTGACAATGCAAACTATTGATAGAGAATAAATGTGGCACCCCACGAAGTCATTTTACAACTTCCTTCCCAGCTACTCCACTTTTTAATAGGTTTGATGAACGGTGTAAAACCTCCCTCTTCTTCCACACACAGGCTCTGTGTGAGTCTATTTACAGATGACCAGTGATTCTTAAGAGGTCAAAAATCTTAGCCGAAATCTTAGTATTCAAGAAATATTGAACCCTGTCTTCGTTTTGTGATGTCGCTAGTTTGAACTCATGGCTTAAACTCCTATTTCCTATAAGCCACTGTATGACCATCAGAAATGGGTCCATTTTGAATCCCAGAAACTAAAATATAGGTTGTATACTCTTTATGTAACTAAAAACAATTAATTCTGGTAAATACACATACCATAAAATATACCATCTTAACCATTTTGAAGGATACAGTTTTGTAATGTGAGCATATCCACAGTGCGGTGCAAAGAATTTACAGAACTTTTTCATCTTGCAAAACTTGAAACTCTGTACCAATTAAATTTCACCCTCCCTGTTTCCCCTCCCCCCAGACCCTGACATCCACCGTTCTGCTTTCTCTTTACATGAATTTGGCTGCTCTGGATACCTCGTGTGAGTGGAATCATGCAGTATTTATTTTTGTCTGGTTTGTTTCACTTAACATAATGTACTCAAGGTTTATCCGTGGTGTGGCATATGTAAAGGTTTCCTTCCTTTTTAAGGAGAGATAATATTACTTTGTACGTACATACCACATTTTTTTTTAGTTATCCGTCGATGGTTATGGATACATGGGTTGCTTCCACGTCTTGGTTACTATGACTAACGATGCTAGTAACACAGGTGCACAAATCTCGTTGAGACCTTGCTTTCAATTATTTTGGATATATACTTAGAAGTGAAATTGTTAGATCACACAGTAATTTTTTCCAGCTTTATTTATGTATAATTAAAAAATAAAATTATATATATTTAAGAAACTGCCCTACTGTTTTACTTAGGTAATTTTTTCTTACTTTTTTTTTTTATCTTTTGCATTGGAACACAGAAGAGAAAAATCACATAAGGGAACTAAGAAAATGATTAGTTTGCTGGGAGGAAGACAGCATCATCTAAAACGGGACTTTGGTAATAATTTTCAATATGTGAGGAGTCATGAAAGTTGAAACCCAAGGGAAATTTCTTGGGTGAACACTACACTGTAGCTTAAATGGGTAGCTTGTTACAAATATATCTGTATGTTCAGGGCTACCCCTGGAAATTCTGATTTAGCAGGCCTGCCTTGAGATTCAGGAATGTATGTTTTTCACAAACGTACCAGGTAATGTGGATGCTGCCTAACCACAGACTGGCATTTACATGGGTAAGATTTAGAAAATGGTTTCCACTTTAATTGATTAAATGTTTAGTAAAATGAGTAAAGGCGCTTGGTGCTTGGAAGTGATTAAAAATACGTTATATCTGTCCTCATGCATTTGCAGATTTAGTGGACAAGACTTACTGTGACACATACATGTACGTGTGCATGTACAATTACGAATTCCTCAGAGCTGAGAGCTCCTTTGCCCCTGAGTTGGGGGTGAGGCTAGTGAGGAGGGGGCACATTTCTGATATCCTGAGTCTGACTGCAGCGGATGCTGTGCTGTGCTGTCCTCAATCCCTGCAGAACTGAGGCCCTATTTCCCTAGCTTCCGGGAGCACTGGTGTTTAAGGTCCCTTTCTGCCAAGTATCTCTCTGGAATTGCCCAGAGCCCAGTTCTAACTCAGTGGCCAGCCAATAGGACGATGCTAATCGTAAAGGCCTGTCCCCTTTGCCCCAAAGGGCGTCAACTCTGAGGGCAGCTGCAGAGCTCCGGAGACTTCGGTAGATATTACTTCCCTCTGTTCAGTCCTATTTCCTTTACTAGTTCCACGAGGGTGTTGGTCCTTAGGGCACTGCCTGATGAGCTGAATGCAAATGGATCTGAGTCCATTTCCAGGCAACCTGACCCAAGACACCATAAGTCCCCACGAAGAGGACTAGATTTGGAGAGAATCCAAACTGTGTGGATCTCAAGACCCTGGGGCATCCCCTGACGTGACACGAAAGACCAGGGGAAGGGAGCACAGCTCTGCTCAGTGGGCCCGGGGGGCCCTTCACCCAGCGTCTGCAAGACACGTCTGTCCATCATCCCTGGGAAGTGTGAAATCTTTAATTGGTTAAATCCTAAACTGATCATTTTTAAAACCAGAAGTAACTGAGTTACTTTGAATTGACGAGATGAACTTTCCTTCATCAGTAGGAACAAAGGCTTACCAACGAAAGGGCGTTCAACCGTAAGGAAATGAAGACAATTTCAACTTGTACGCCTGCCTCTCCTAACTGTTTAAAAGTCATCTCTGCTGCGCATGCAATATTTCAGGGAAACACTGCTCTACGGCTATTTCATCCCTAAACTTCTTCACAAAGGATTTTTCTACACTTGCGGCTTCCATTTCGTTTTTCCTAGACATTTCTCCACCAATAGAAACCTTGCCTGTGGCCAGGAGTGATTTTTAAAATATACAGGTAAGGACCCCAGCCCAGCTCATGGGTATTAATTACATATCAGTCCTAATTATTCTTCAGTCTGCTGGAAATATAGTCTCTGACACCAACAATGATCACCTAATTATTTACTGAGCACAAACACTTCTTTATCATTTTCCTGGATTCTTCAGTATGATGTGGCCTCTAGACTGTTCTAACACTCTAAATAAGGCAGTCTTCAAGCCCACAAAAAACATTTTCCATGTACCGTTGCTCCTACAAAAAAACCCCACTCACATCTGTCCACTTTTTCCATTTCTGTTCTAATTCTAGGTCAAACTTTCATTACTGCTCCCAGGACTATGTCAGTAATTGTATAATTGTATCTTCAGGGCTTTTTTTTTTTTAACTCTTCACATAAGGCTATTATATGGTCACTCATTCAACAAATATTTATTAAGCACCTACTATGTGCTGAGCACTTTTCTGGTGCTGGAGAAACAGCATTGAACCAGACAGACCATGACCTTGCTCTTGTGAAGCTTACTTTTAGTCAGAAGACTCACAATTTAACAAAGAAACTAAAAGTGTAATTACAGCGAGGAGACAGGAAGTGATTTAGTGTCTCCTTTAGGTGAGTGAGTAGAGCGGGCCCCTGTGGGGCCATGACGGTAATCTGAGATCTGCAAGGACGGACCCAGCCGTGCCTTGCAGGAAGAGCCTTCCTGCCAGAGGGGACAGCTCATGCAAAGTCCCTAGGGCAGGAACGAGCGTGGCATGTGAGAGGAAGGAGACTCACCAGGGGTGGTGATGAGGGAGGGGGACGGCGAGGTTAGCGCAGAATGAGGAGCCGAGGACGCAGGGGCTGGGAGGCCAGGGCGTGAGCTTGGGTTTTAAATGCAGAGGGAAGTTACTGCATTGCCTCACTCGGGGAAATACACAGATTTATTTACTAAAGGATGATCCCGGCTGTCGTGTGGAGAACTGATTGCAGGACGGCGAGGGAAAGCAGAGATGGGACAGAAGCCTGTCAGTCATTTAGAACAGAGACGTGGCTTGGTCCCGTGACAGCGGTAGGGACAAGTTACAGTGCCATCTGATAGGGGTGGGGAAACGGAGAGAGTGTTAACGGTTTTCCGGATGTAGACTCAACAAGAGTTGGGTCTTTAGATGATAACTAAACATCAAACTTTAGGTGACAAAGTTACTTTAGAGCATCGCTCTGAATGTGTCTCTCTTGCTAAAGTTTCCTTGTGTTTCCAAGGCTGTCTGGACCCCACATTTGTTTGACACTTAACCTGAGCGCTCACCCTCTCTGCCTGGCCAGGGAGGTCAGAATGCACCTGCCTGGTCCTCTGCTGGCTTGTTGTTCCTAGAATCCAAGCTCTTAGAGTCCAGAACCACAGCTTTGTCCTTGTAGTTGAAGTCATACTGAAATGTCTTCAGTATGGATGAGACTCTAATTCTGGATTAGAGGAAGACAGTAAAGGAAAAGCAAAGCTGACTTGGTGGCAGGTACTTTAAATATTCCATGGCCTGCTCCAGCAATAATTTAATTATCAGAGGAAAATAAGTCTAGGAGAATGTTAAATGTGGAATAATTATAAAGTTAAGGAAGGGTGTTGTTTTGATAGGCCAAAAGGAATGTGCTCAACACTAACGCATTAAAACTGAAATCTCTGGAAATATTTCTGAGTAATGTCTGTATTTATATACTCTTTTTTCCAAACTCCCACTCTGTCGGAGTGGCATTGGTTAAAACATCCCTGGTTTTGGTAGAGCTTTTCCCCATTTCCTT